>PVJA010000587.1:113273-162681 GCA_004027025.1 Myocastor coypus | reverse complement strand
TTCTTCTTCTTCTTCTTCTTCTTCTTCTTCTTCTTCTTCTTCTTCTTCTTCTTCTTCTTTTTCCTCCTCTTCTTTGTCTCCTCCTTCTCCTCTTCCTTCTCCCTCTTCATCTCATTGCTTTTACTCCAGAAAAGAAAAATAGTCTCTCCATCACACTTGGCCCATCATTTAATGAACTTCCTTAACCAAATCACCTCCTCTGCCACCCTCCCTCCCTAGATCCCTGGGTAATGGAGACAAAAGCAGAGACAGATTTGATACTTTGGATTTTATTTTGGAAAAAGTAAGGGAGATCAATCAAAGGAGGTGATGATGGGGCTCAGGTAGTCAGAAGGAAGATGCTACCCACCCTCCAGGGGACACATTTGTCTACTGAAGAATGAAGTTAGAGCCCACCCTTCCAACCTCAAGTTGTGTGCACCATATTGATTTACTAGGCCCACAATAGCAAATGACTGCACTGGATGTCTTCAACAACAGAAATTCATTTTATCACATTTCTAGAGGCTGAAAGGCCAAGTTCAAGGTGCTCATGGGGTTGTCTTGCTCAGAGGCCTCTTTCCTTGGTTAGCAGATGGCTGCCTCCTTGCTGCCTCTTCGTGGAGATGTGTCCCTGTGCACACATATGCCTGTCTCATCTTACAAGGACAAGTCAGAGGGTACTGAGACCCACACCATTGTTCTCACTTTAACTTGCTAGCTTCTTTGTGGATCTTATCATACCATTATGTTCTGTGGTGCTAGAGGTTAGGATTCCCACAATTGTGCGAAGACACAGTTTAGCCTGTAACAGATTTCTTCTCCATATCATCTCCACCTGTTTAGCTCAGCAAAATTTTCTCTCAGACATATCTCTAGAAAGATCCCATATTAGGACCAGCAAGATAGCTCGGTAGACTAAGTGTCTGCTTAGGTAAGTGTAGAGTTCAAGGTTTGATCCCTGGTACAATGTGTGTGCCAACCCCACTCCTCGGCACACTGGAGCTGGCCTCCAAGACCAGGTGTGGTGGCACATGCCTGTAATTCCAGCACTGGGGAGGCTGAAAACAGGAGGATCACTATGAGCCCAAGCTACATAGTAAGACCCTGTAACAAGAAGAAAGAAATAGAAAAAGAAAGAAAGAAAGAAAGAAAGAAAGAAAGAAAGAAAGAAAGAAAGAAAGAAAGAAAGAAAGAAAGAAAGGCCCCATATTAAGGATACAAAGAGGATCAAACTGAAAATGTTCATTAGTTCCATGGATCTTTCAAAAAAAAAAAGAGGGAACTCTTGCATGTGTGGTTCTGAAAGCAATAGTCCTCTGCCTCACTGTCACAGAACTTACTGCCACAGAATGGTTTATACTCTGACAGCTCAAGGGGAGATCGTAGTGATAAAAGCATACAGAGTAGCCATGAATCTCCTGATTTTAACGCACTTCATTAAAACCAGCATTTCTGTTGTAAAGATCTGCCAAAATGAATATTAGACAGAAATGCATGTTAAGCTGCCATTGATCTCTCCGGGTGGATTGTACATTAAAGGGTGCACTTTCTCACTCTGTTAGCTGCTCACACATAAAAGGGATGCAAAAATCAAAGGCAAAGTGCTTTAGACTTATCTTTCCAGCATCATTATGGCTACCAAGTATGGTCGAGTGGCAGAATCAGTCAAGGGGTAGTGGCTGACCAAATCTCCTTTTCAAGGCTTTCTAGATCTTTGGGCCTTGGCTGCCTTCCTTGCCCAGTCCATAGCACTTCCTCTATAACCTGGATATCACAGTCAGTGTCCAACCAGGAGCTTCCAGTGCAGCTTAAAGCATGTCTTAAATACCTTCTCCCACCTAGTGGGTGATGTTGTTTTATCATAAGGATGGGGAAATCTTGGGGGCATCTACTTTTAATTGTATGGTACATACATGCATGTTCATATTACCATGTGGACAAAAATAGAAACCAGAAGATTAATGGAAACAAGATAAAAATGCATTTAGCACCTGGGGAGAAAGGGTACACGAAGACATTGTGTGTCTGGAATTTTCTACAGTTTGAGATGAAGTCATAACTTGTCCCCAAACAGTCAACAATTCTCACTAGAATTTCTTTCTGCTGAAATACAACTCAAGAGGAGCATGTAGGGTTTGAGTGTTAAGAGCTAACCCTGTCTAAAAAATTTCTTCCAGAGTCACTGTTTATTATAAAATAATCACCTCTCCCATCAGCACTGCATTCTTTACCTCTCCTGCAAGTCTTTTCATCCTTAAGTCCCATCTAACTCCTGCCTCCAGGTAACCTTTCAAAGCTCCAGGTCCTTACCTCCTCTGGTACAGAGATGGGCTATGAAACAGCCCACAGCAGGGGCCACTGGTGCAGGTTTGAAAGAGCAGATGAGATGCCTGAGTCATCATCAGCTAAGCCAGTGGTGGTAAATGTCAGAAATCAGAGAATCAAGCACCTACGCAGAATTCAGATCACTGCATACCCTTCCTCCAAGATATCACCCTTCCTGATTTAACAGCTCCTCCAAGTCAAGACACAGCACAAATTATTAATAGAACCACAAGTGCAGACTGGCATGACCACTATATCTGTCAAGGTCCTCAAATAAAGACTTTTACAAGCTGCAATGCAACAAATACAGAGATAAGCAGGGAAGGACATAAATGAGCTTATTATTCAGACAGACATATTAACCACAGTTTGTCGTGACTCATAAGACAGTTTTTCAGTTTTAATAATTGTAGTAAATTTATTGCCCTTTTCTCATTGCTGTCAAATTCAGATACATCACCTAAGACCACTCTTGTTGACAGTACAGCCAAGTCTTCCCCCATCACCCTTGCAATCCCACTGTCCTACCACCACCACACTGACACTGTGCCCATTCCTGGTGTACTTGTTCATTTCTCTCTCCAATTGACCTGGCTCTGCAACATGTGCTGGTTCTAACATCCTAGTCAATTACTGGCATTCCTCATTGTGTGAAGCCCTGTGACAGGATTTTGGCCTACAGGATACAGGACATGGCCAATGACTGTCAGGATGCAAAAGCTAATGGACCAGCAAATCAACAACCATAAAGCACAGAGAGTCTTCCTATGGAAGGAGACCTGGGAACGCCAAGGCCATCTAGGGAGTCTACATTTCTTCTCTTGACTTCTGTCGTATTTCTTTGGGTTGACTGACTGATACTCTTTTAACTCCTCCATCACTCTGTTTTGCTCTGTCTGTAGCTTGACTTCTTCTGCCGGCCATTACTGTGCTGATGAATTTTCTCCGGCCTTCACGTCTACCTTCTTTTCTTTTTATTCTATAGGTTTTCTTCAAACGACATAATCAAATTTAATTCTCACATTTATACCACGACTTTGAAGTCTGAGCCTTTCCTCTGTGCTCCACATCCACAAAGTAGCTCCTTATTAGGCTTCTCCAATTAAACTCCTCAAATGCAACACACCCAACCTTCAGCCCATTCTCCCCACTCCTACCTCTGCACAATTTGCTCCCCCTTGCAATTCTCTCTATGGTAACCTTCTCATCATCCTGGTTAGAAAGTGTCACTGGTGCCTCTTCTATGCCACTCCCTTTAGTGACTATCGAGGCGCAGTTCCCTCAGAGGCGTTTCTGCATTCACTCTTTCCATCTTGTTCATTTGTAGCATCTGATTCCTTCACGCGCCATCTTTTGTTTGACCCACTAAAGTAGTCTCACAGTTTCAGTGCCCCTTCACTGTAGTCAATGCACTGTACTAATGCCAAAGAAATTGGTCTCACCCAGCTCTCCTATTTATAAAACCGTAGATCCCATTTCCTCCAGAATCATGACTGAGCCCTTCACTTGCCTTCTAAGTTGCTGTTCAGTCTGACTCTGGATACCTTGCTTTGCCTTATCCTGCTTCCCAGTTACCGAGTAGCTTCCAGTTTGGCCACAAAAGGCCACACAGCTGTCCCTATACCCCGTATTATGGCTCATCCACATTTAAAAGACACAAAGACAGCCCCTTCCTGAAATCTGCATCTCAGTTGGAAAACTCTAGCTGCATGCCCAGTTCAGAACCCTCCTTGGTGAAATTTTACTCATGGTGGTAGTTGGGGGAGTAGTTTAAACTTTCCAGTTCTCTGAAACTTCATTGACTCAACTGAACATCAAATGATGGCCCTCTGAATTTGTGGCCATGAGGCTACTCTTACAATTTTCCATTTGGATGCCACCCCCTGTAGGACAGCATGTTTGTCATTTTATTTATTTTGTCCCTTGCTGGAACAAAATACCTGGCATAGACTATGTAAGAAATGGAGGTTTACTTCGACTCACAGTATCAGAGAGTTCACTCTGCATTTGGCTGGCTCCAAGGTAGAAATGGCATGAGGGGAGGACCCTGCAGAGAAAAAGTGGTCACCCCATAGCTCCTGAGAAGCAGAAAGGGAGGAGGGAAGCAGAGACAAGAACGTGCCCTTGGATCGTTGCCCCAGTGACGCTCCTCTTCCCATCAGCCCCTACCTCCCAACAACGCATTCACTTAAGAACTCAAAGGTTGAACCCAACAATGAGTACAGCGCCCCCATGATCCTGTCAGCTTCCAAAAGCCTCACCCTGAACTCATGAAACTGGAGCGGGGGGACCTTCTGAATCACAACAGACAATGAAATTCCCAAAGGCAGAGTCTGTGGCACATATGCAGTTGGAGCCACGAGAGCATGTAACGTCCATAGGTATAGCAACTCGGCCCTCTCCCGCCCACATTCCCTGGTAATCTCCACCAGCAGCCACGTGGGTCTAGGGAGCTTCATAAGCTCAGTATCCTTCACCAACTGAGCCCTTTCCAAATTTGCATCTCAGGTGCTGACAATCCCCAAATGGGAGGCCATTTTGATCCTCATTTTCTGTCTAAATTTCTCCCCAAGTGTCTTCCAAGTCTCTGCCCGCCTCCCCATCTCCTTGCCAGCACCCTACTTCCCACTACTGATTGCTCCTGTGTATTGTAATGGCTTCCCAGCCAGTCAGTCTACTCCAGTCTCTGCGTGCTCAGCTTCCCATACTGCCAACTTCATGGTTATTTTTCTAGATGAGAATGATCCCCCTGCTACTTCTCAGAGAAGACCCATGTCCTCACAGTGCACCTCTATGGTCACCGCCAACCAATGAGGTGGCCTCATCCCCTCCTGCTCCATGGCTGGCTTCACATCACTCTGAAGCACCTCCAGGTTCCTCCAGACGCTGCACTGAGTCTTGCCCCGGTGGCTTTGTGTATGCAGACTCCTGGAATGCCCCTTTCTGCTCAAACTTCAGACCAAAAGTGCCTCCTCCTGTGGTGTACTTTCCTGTATTTCTCTATGTCTTCATGTTGGATTAATTCTATCTCCTTTATGGTGTCACAATGTCCTCTTCATATTGTTGCACTTATCAGGATATCCTATATTCCTTGGAGTCAGAAGCCATGTTACACTTAATAGGTACACAGGGCTTATTGACTAAACAGACTTGTTCGACTATGGGACTGTCTGAAGGTAAAAGAGATGAATAAATACAGTTCCATGCCAGGTGCTCAGCTAAGGCTCATAGGAATTCCACAGAGCAAGTATTGTTGTCCTTACCCGTATACAATTGCAAAAATCAAAGCTCATAGAGGATGACTTGCCTAAAGGTGAAACAGGGACTCAACCCACCTCTGCACCTTCAGTCCATGTCCCTGCTCCAAATCATGCCTCTTTCTTCTTCATGAGAGCAGCAGTAGCAAGTCCTCATATCTACAGAAGATGCCAGGCAGGGAGGTGCCCCAACTGCCCCTGGAGCAAGATGCCCTGGCTACTCCTGCCCCTCTGCAGTCCTGCTCCTCAGCTCTGCCTGTCTCCAAGCGTGGGGCTGAGCACAAGCAGCAGCTGCTGCCGTCTCATATTGTGAACTTCTGTCTAATTTGCCATTCCCTCGCTCCCTAAGGACACGTTTACTTTAGCGCTTTAAAGGCAAGCTTCTTTCTGTGAAGCAGGCACGAATCCATTTTTCACTTGCGTTCACATTATAGGAAATGCAGTGCTTTCTATATTAATGAGTAATTTTCTTTGCCCAATGTAGCTCAGAATTCAATCAATGCTATGTAAGCCTAGCTCTCCCACTTGTAGGTCAAAGAGCAAGATTGCAGGAATGGGAAGAAGTGCCAATCCCTCCTTTCCTCTTCCTTGCCCCTCCACCACCCCCAGGCATCTGCACGCTCTATAGGATTATCACCAATTGTTGGTATGTCAGCTACGACTTCCAGCCTCATGGGCCAAAGGAGACCCATCTCACACCTCCACAAGCTCATGTTCGTCTCTCTTGTGGCCCCCTGGACACAAACCTACTGAGCACCGCTGGGCTGAAAATTCCACGTTAGGGAGTCATGCCTCTGAGTTAAGTGCTGCTCCATTTTCTGCCCTCTTTTAGAATGGAAAGTCTCCAAGGGGTCACTTACACTTTAACTTCATAAAGTTCATCCTTTGTTTCATTTAGCATCGTTTTGTTTGGCAAATCAAGTTGACTGTGCATTTAAACCTGGATTGAAAGGTTGAAGAAAATGAAAAAACAGAAGACACACTCCTTAGTCTGTCACCCCTCCAAGAGTTGATTCCAGTAGCTGAGGCTGCAGAGGGTGACAGACTAGGTTCACCAGGAGGCTGCTTCTGGTCCTACACTGGGAGAGAGCAGATACTGCTCTTGGGAAGACCAGATTTGCCCAGCTCTGCTTTCAGGATTTCTTTGATACTTAGGAATATAAGACCAGGTCTGCTTTCTGCAAGGAATAATAATTCAGTAAAATCTCAATTAAAACCAACTCATAAATCACATTTAATGTTGCAGTGATGGGTCGACTTTAATATGCCAGACCTATTTATCATCTTCCAGACCCCAGAATCCCAGCCTCCCTCTGAGGATTCAGGGTTAAGGCCTCATTTCTCCCATCCCTGATACAATTTAATTAGATACCAGAGAGCAGAGGACAGGGAAGTTTGGGTCCGTGTCGTGTCTTCAGCGTGGAGGTTGGCAGCTCAAGGGGTCCTGGGAGCCCAGGAGGAGAGGGAGCGCAGATTCCTAAACAGGCCGGCCTGGCTGCTGCTGTGGAGCATGCCAGAGGGTGGCAATGTGCAGATGCGGGGACAAGAGGTACAGTCCGGCAGCTTAAACAAGTTCTCCTCAAGGATGGACAAGCCAGTGCACCTTCCAACACGCAGGGGAGCTGAGGGAGGAGGCGACATTAGCAGGTGTAGATTGGTGAAACGCAGTCCCCGGAGAGAGGTGGTGGGCATTTGGTTACCCAGACTTCAATCTCTGAGAAAAACACCAAATCCAAGCCCAGAAAACATGAGGCATAGCATAAAGGTCAGCTACAGGAAGGACTGCTGGCTCATCTAGTTAAAACAGCAGCATAGGGACCGAATGGTGAAAGTGAGTTCTGCCAGTGGGGATCTGGGGTGGTTGGGTGGGGAGCCTACCCCGAGGGCTCGGACTCTGAAAGCCAGCTTGGAATCTGTCAGGACAGCTAAAGAACAATGAGAATACAAGGCTTGAAGGCAGACTCTGTCACTCGAATCCTCTCGTGTGGCCTCAAGCCAGGCACATCGCGTCTCAGAGCCTCAATTTCCCTATCTACCATATGGGTTCATAATATTTAACTCCCAGAGTTATTTTGAATAAAAGAGATACATAATAGTGCCTGGTGTTGCATCCACATGTATAAGTGGAGCAGGGGAAGCTTAAGTGATAAAACTTCTATTCTAGGGCACCCTGAAAAGCCCACTTTTTTTTTTTTTTTTGAAAATGTATGTTATTTAATTAGGTTCTTAGTAAGAATTTTAGAACATTAATATATGAGGATAAATTCCTTTTATCAGAGCAAAAGCAGATTGCAGGTTGCCCCGGAGCTGAGGAGTAGCTTTGGTTTTTGCTAAAATCTGTGAGTTCACCACTTTCTGATCCACCTTGCGCTGCTCCAAAATCTGGTATCTCTTTCTCAGAGTCGAAGATCTCACCCTCCTGGTGTCTGGGTTTACTCAGCTTCTTCTTCTTGAAGTAAGCATCAGTGAGGTGTATGAAGATTTTTCACTTTGCTAATATCAATTTTTGTAGAGGTGGCAATGGCAAACTTCTGGTGTGTTCTTCATAGAGGAACATGACTAAGGCTAAGAGGCCCATCACAAGTAGCAAGCCACTGGGCAACTGCTTCAGAAAGACCACTCTCTGACCTCCATGATGCCCAGTGAGGATGATCAAGAGGGTGTCAGGGGTGATGCTAGCTCAAAGTTTTCTCACATGCTGACAGAAGGGTTTCTTGCTGTGGCTCAGCAGTTTTCAGGGCACACCTACACCTAGATAGAACAGTACCTAAGCATTTTTTGAAGCTTAACCACCCAAGTACCTCCATTCTTGTCCCCACCAACTGGTTTTGTGATGGTAGCAAGAACTTCTTCCTTTTTCTTTTCAACTTTTGATTTAGCTGCTGTGCGCTTTCTCCTGTACAAAGCCTTTCTGGAATACATAGCAGATCGGGAGTATCTACCAATTGCTCTAACCAGGATAGAATTTCAGCTGTAGTAGGCCCATCCCTTCTTGGACTTTTACCAAGTCACTTTACCCTTTTTACCAGTACCACTGGTGGAAGCCTTCTTGACTTTGGATTTCTTCTGTTTAATGTCTGGCTTCTCAGTTTTTTTGCCTGCCATCTTGCAAGATGGGAAAGAGCCAGCCTGTGTCTGTAAAGCAACTTCTAGTGAACAGAGGCAAAACTGAGGTGGAGGCTGCAGGGGCAAGATGTAAGTTGGGAAAACGGATTTGGGGTATGAAAACACAAGGCCCAGGAGCATTCTTGCTGTCTAGTTGTATCTTGTATCGCTGTGGGGTCCCCTGGTGGTTACATCACGAAGCAGGTGCTTATAAGGGGCTGGGGCTTGAGGGGCCAGAAGTAAGGGGAATGCTTACAGGTGGACAAACCAGCATGCAGGTCAGCGATGAGAGAAGTGCCGGCTCCAGAGCTCAGCTGGGGGCTTAGGGCCAAGATGAGGGTGAGGTGGGCTTCAAGGACACTTCTCCACTCCCCGCTTCCCTCTCCCTTGTCCTTCCTGTTGCCTTTCCACATATCCTCTGCATCCCCTCCTCTACTTTATTTTTTTTTATTTTATTTATTATTTTTTTCTTGTTTCAGAACCTTTGTTTGTTTATTCATTCATTTTTATAGCCGGCTCAGCCCACCCCGAGGGCAGGGCTGGCGCAGCATGTGGTGCCAGGGATAGAACCGCGGTCCCTGAAGCCACCCAAGCTTTCCCAAGCAGGCGCTTTAGACCACTGAGCCATCCCGCCAGGCCCCGCCCCTCCTCTACTTTAGACAGGGAGAGCTTGATGCTAGGAGCTTGGGCAGAGCCCAAACTGCTGGAATGCACAACTGAGAAGCAGGGCTCCCCAACTCTAAGGGAAAGCAAACACCCGCTCACTTTTGAAAAACTTCATTTGGAAAGCTCCTGTAAGGACACTTAGCTGCTTTACGCTTAATACACATTAAAAGCTACTTAAGCATTTTGTCCCCAAGCCTAGTTTTGTGCCCCAGGCTGGCATGATGTAGTACCAGGTGTCAAAACTATGGGGAACGTTTAAATGTTTTTTAAGTTTATTACTGTAAAAAGTGCTTTGCCATCAATCCCCCGCAATAGACTCCCCTTACTTCGAAAGCATTTAGCACGTCAAGCTTCTGTTTTCTGAAACAGCTGCTCCATCACAGCTGGCTCAGTGTCTTCAGTCCCTTCAAAATATGTACGTGTCATTGTCATTTTGACTTTAGAGAAGTGCCAGGAACCACTGGGTCTCGATGAATGGTGAATAAAGTAGCTGAGAACACGCTAATTTTTTGTTTGTTTGCTTTCTCGGTCCTGTCTTTCTGCTAGATGGCCCTCAGCTGCAGTGCCCATAGCTTTGTTGTGCCTCTGAAAGTCACTCACAAAAGACGACTTGCAGAGCTGCGTAGAAAGTGCAAGAACAGTGGGATAAGCAAGTTCAATGTAAAGGGGCGGGTTTTAAGGGAGGTTGATGGCGCTATCTTTTACTGTAATACACTTTTTAAGAATTTCAGCATTCACTATGTGTTTTGATGGCACTTTGCAGCTAGCACTTATGTAGCACTTGTAATGTGCCAAGCACAGGTCAAAAATTTCCAAGGGTATTTTATTCTAACCCTCTTGACCTAGGTGCCTCAGTATCTTCCTTGTCTCCACTTTACATGATGGGAAATATGTCTGTAAGGGGCAAAGGCAGCTTTCCAGGGTCTTACAGTAAGGCAAAAGAGACCCGGGCTCTCGATCGAAGCCAATTGAGCATTCCAGGACTGTGTGTCATCCGCCTTCTGGGGCTGGTGGCGGCTTCTGCTTGTTCCTCTAGGATGTGGAGCTGCCACCTAGCACCTGGCTTGGAGAACTTGGATTTCCTCTGGATCTATGCAACGACCAAAATACATAACTGAATGTGAGTGGTGGCTTCCCAGGGCTGCCCAGACCCAGGGTCCAATTAGGGACCTGCAGAGCAGGACCAGACTTGTCAAAGCTAACATCCCTCTCCTTTATCCCTCCCAAGACAGCCAAAATTCACTCTCTAGAAGCAGACTGGAAGTTAGCATTCTCAAGATACTCATTTGAATAACTGTCCTCATTTGCAGAATCCTCTCCATGTTACTAGAATAGAGAAAAAATTAAATGAAGTCAACTATAGGGTGGATGAAAATGAAGAACTAATGTTTTCTATTATAAGGAGCATCTTCTGACTCCTGTTAATGCAGTGTGACACGGGAGGTACTGCAAGGGATGCTACCCTGCCCTGGAAAATGACTTGAACTGTGCTTCCTGTACGACCTTTCTTTTCATAGCATTTCCTCTGCCCATCACTAAGGAGTGGTCCACCACTGCCCAGGTGCTGGGTTCCCTGTGTGCTGGGAGCCAGAGCCTGTCCTAGCAGCTCTTGCCCTTCTTCCTCATTGCTCACCTCTGCTTCTCCGTTTCTTTTCCTCTTTTGGTCCATTTCTCCTCTGCCTTGGAGCTAGCAGTCTTCTAGCTTTGTACCAGCTACAGCCTTTGTTAATGGGCTCCTTGTTCTTATTCAAGATTGTTTCCATTTTACTCAATAGTTCAATGCCAAGTATTGGATTTCAGAAGGTCTGTGGCTCCCAGGGCAAAGGTTAATCCAAGTCTATTTAACCTGGTGGACGAAATGGATTTGCTCCTCATTCAGAAGTGCTGAGTTCAATGCAGTTGGGATTTGTGCTGTTATCAAATAATTCCTTTCCTTGATTTTCCCCTTGGAGTCCAAGGCTTTCTATTAAGTGTTATGTGGAAGAGATTTGTGGTTTAGATTTAGTGAGGGAAACAATTAGCGGTATGAGAATCAAGGAACTAATTATTCAGAATTATCAAGCCTCTGTCATGACTGCATATTCTTTTTGATAGCATATCAGTGGCTCAGATACAACAACCTCAACACGGGTCCAACTAGAGAAGAAAACAGTATCATTTTCTTTTCTTTACATGTACCTGGCTTTGCTACCAACTCCAATGGAAATTATATGCTTTGTGATTATCTGTCTGGCAGTCCTCTATCATTTTGTCTTTGCAACACAACCTCAGTTTGGTTCGACAGTCTGATGCTAGTTTAGGAGGTGGCCATGTCTCACTCCAGGGCCTGGTGGAAGAGGAGGAAGCTTAATCAATCTCAGCCAGTGATAGCATCTCCGTTCCCCCTTGCAAGTAGTGTCATAGAAATGGGCACACAGCACAATTCTGGCCAGTGAGCGATGGAGCAGCTTTTTAAAAAGGATGGCAAGAAGAGAGAGTGCCTCTTATTCCATTTATAATCTTTGATGGTGCTAAGTGAGAGGGTGACACTGGAGCTGTGACAACTGCTAAGGAATTAACAGGAGTCTAGCTTGAAAACAGAAGCTAGAGTGATGGGAACGGGGGCATAAGAAGACAAAACCAACCTCATTCCACGATTCCTCAGCCTGGAATTGCTGAGCAAACTGGCTTTGCCTGTGCTTTGGCTTTAGACAAATCCATAGATTGAAAGATGGGTAAAAGAAGAAAGACCGAGATGCTCCTAAGAGCAAACTTAGTGAACCTTATGAAGTTAACCCAGGAAGGGGCTGAAATTTCTGGAAAACAGGCTCTTTTTGGAACCATCCACATAAGAAAATCTAATAGGACTCTACAAGTCCTCTGCTGTCTCCAGATTTCAGGCTCCAGTCTCCCCGTGTATGAGAAGAGATACAGAACCACCTCAGACAGAGCTTCGCCAGTGTGACTCAGAGAAAACTTCCTTCTGCTCTGGCTCCTGACTTCTAGGAAGTTTCTGCTGGCCTTTTTCCTGCTCTAATAAAAACACAATACAATTGTACAGGAATGTTTTCTAAAACAGAGTCCACCCCTATGTTAAAGAAAGGGTAAAGATTATCTTGTTAGCAAAGCAAATCATTAGCCAAAATGCTCCTGGCACAGCAGGGGCACAACCTTGTGCTCTGGCCCCAGACCCTTTCCCTTCTGCTCACATTCCCTGACCCACTTTCCTAGCCTGGCCCTTGGTATCTGGGGTGGTGGTGGGACGCGCTTGTCATTGGCAGAGGTAGCATAATTTTCCAATCATCGAAGTTATCCTGTTTCTATGAACTGAGTAAGTTTGAGGACACACAGACATCCCCACACTGAGCCATCATCACGAAGCCAGAACAGGCTCCCAGTGAACCCAAATATTGAGACTACTTGTTTTACTTCACAATCCAAATACACAAAATTAGCAAGATCAGCTCTCGGAGTGTTGGCTGCTGCCAAATGAGAGCCGGGTAAAGTCCTGTGTATATTATTAAATTGTGCATAATGATGGTGTGGGTCTGGAAACCAGCTTTCATGGATGAGTACGTCTTTATCTCACGGGCTTTGACAGCTTGCTTGAGCCAAGGAGCACGTTTTGATTTTTCTCCTTTCCTGTTACCATAATGTCGTCAGTATACACACAGAGCACGCGGAGCCTGACCCTCAGCTCGTCACAGCCTCCTCATCCCCTCTGCTGTAGTGAAGGCCTCTGTGCCTTCACTACAGCCGGCCTCAAACCAAACCTACTTTCTCTGTGATCTTCCACATAGCCCAAGTCAGGAAGGGATCATCCGCTGCAACCTGATCAACCCATGCAGCCTGGTGCAGGGTGATTCACGGAGCAGCAAAAGACTAGGAGCGGACATGCGCCCTGGAGCAAGCAGCGCCTAGATGTTCTGTGGGTGCCGGCCCTGCGCTCGGTGCTAGGACGAGCGCTCGCAAACAGGATCTCATGCACTTCTCACATCAGTTCTGTGTTGTAGCTGTATTAACCCCCTATATTAATAGGCACGGGGGCAAATACCTGAAGTTCCAGCACACTCCGGGGGGTGGGGTGGAGTGGGAGGGGAAAGGGGCAGGAAGATTGTAACTTTGAGCCCAGCCTGGACAACTCAGTCACTTAGCTAATTATCTTTACAAATGCTTTTAGGCTAGGGAGACAGCTCCACTGCCTAAGCGCCTGCTTGGCAAACATAAAGACCCGGGTTTGATTCACGGGACAACACGCCATGCTGGCCCTGGAACCCTGAACACCCTGTACCAGCCACCAAAACCTGACATGGTGGCACACACCTGTAATCCCAGCACTGGGGAGGCTGAGACAGAGGATCACTGCAAGTGATAGCGCGGCCCTGTACCAAACAAACAAACAAACAAAAAAAAACCAAACAAACAAGTAAATAAATAAATAAATGACATTTTTAAATTTTAAAAAGGAAAGTCTGGGCATGCACCTATAATCCCAGAACTTGGGAGGCAGAAAATAGGACCTGGATCACTATGAGTTGGAGCTCAGTAGTGGCAACCTGCACACACACACACACACACACACACACACACAAAAAAAACAAACAAACAAACAAACAAATAAATAAATAAATAAAATAGATGAGACTGGGATTCTAGACCAGTGTAAAGACCCTGGGTTTAATCCCCAGTATCACAAAAATAAAATAGAATATTAAAGTGTCATTATTTCAGCTCTAGAAAACAAGGCTCTTAATCAGGGAAGCTAGCTTGCCAAGGTCAGGCTGATACTAGAGTGATAAGAGTCAAGCTTAGCTCCCCCAAATCCTCATTCTGCCTAAACCCCCTCCCTGCAAAGAACGGGGGAGGAAAAGCAAAGGCCAGGATGAAGCAGAGGCACAGGACACACAGAAAGAAAAACCAAAATCAGTGACAGAAATAAGAGCTGATTAGAAGGAGACTTAACAGTCACAGGGTTGGAAAGGAACAAGCCTCTTTGAAAAGAAAACAAACAAACAAAAAAGTTGACAAAAAGGAAATTTATGAGCCAAAGCAATAAACACCCCAAAATATGAAACAGTAAGATTTCCCAAGAGATGTCGTGAAGGAAATCAAAGTAATGTAGAGAACAAAGGAGGGTGAAGGGTGAAGGGAACAATACAGATGTAGAAAATTTATTTTCTGTTCTTTCCCAGAAAGTTCCTCATAGGTTATTTGAGTGGAGAATCAAGACCTCTGATACAGCCACAATTCAGCTCTGACACTAATGTTATCTAATCTTTGGGGAAATGAATCTAATATTTAAAATTTTAGACAGCCTCTTGCCTCTCAGCATGATTCCTTAAATTGAAAGGTGATCCAGGGGAGGTAAAACATTTTCTTGGGAGCAAAAACTGTCCCTCCTGTGAGGTAAATTACATCTTCCTGGACACTGAGTGCCATAAATCTTAGCCCCAGCAAATTGTAACCACTGACTGCCATGAACCCCAACTAGAGGTCAGCAGCTAAAAGGGGCCCTGGATCATGATTCTCCAAAACTGCAGACCCCTGTAGTGTGGGAATCATTTCCTGGGGCTCCTGGGTTTCTCCTCCCATCCATCTGGGGTCGAGGAGAAAGTGATGCTGGGAGATTTGAGTGATTTTTCACTGAAGCAGAGGAAAACAAGCTGCACAGCAGACACCTCCCTCCTGGGAAATGCCCTGTGTGCATCGCGTGTGTGCAGGTGCATGAGCAGGTGCATGCATGTATACTATGTGTGCATGTGTGGATGCCATGTATGTGTATATGTGTGTCTGTGTGTCTAGCATGCAAAACTGTGTGAATGCATTGTTCATACGCACCGCTACAGGCACATGGGTGCACACAGCCATGTGAGTGAGTGCATGTGGGTGTGTATGTATGCATGTGTGTAGACGCATGGCTCCCTACCCCAACCCCTGAGCACAACAGTAAGATCTCCGGAGAAGTGCCTCTAGAGAGGCAGCCACGAGTAGCAAAAGCACTGGCCTGACAGTCAGAGACCTGAATGGGAGCATACTTTGAGTAAGTTCTTCCTTATTTTCTGTAATACCAACAACAAGCCACTTAGCCTTTCTGAACCTCAGTTTCCATATCTATTAAGTGGGGTCACAATTCCTTCCTGGCTCATTCTTGTGCTTAGTAAATGAGGTTCTGTGTGACAGATGGAACTTCTTACAGTGTAGAGGGAAGTGGAAACTGGGTAAGGTCAAGTTGCTATCTCCTCATGAGCCCAACACTCCAAATTGAGGACAATGGCACCAATATCCTCATGCCTCTTTCCTGAGGCAGAAGTGAGGGACCTTTCATATTCTGGAAGGAACCCCCTAGGGTGCCCACCATACTCTTCAGAGGCAGTGGGGTCCTGGACTGGCATTGATGCTGAGGAAAAGGAAACTTAACAGTCATGTTAAATGGGAGGCAGAAAATAGGAGGATCACTATGAGCTGGAGCTCAGTAGTAACAACCTGCACACACACACACACACACACACACACACACACACACACACCCCTCAAAAAAATAAAAATAAAAAAGGAGAGACTGGGATTCTAGACCAGTGTACAGGCCCTGGGCCTTTGCACTAGCAGGAGGCAGCCAGGAGCAGCACCTTCAAGTCACAGCATCCCTGCCAGCCTCAGAGACGCCCTCCCCACCGGTGCATCCTCTCGCTGCCTCTGCCTAGGGTCCCAGAGCCAGGCAAGTCCACCACTTCCTGCTTCCCCTCCCCTCCGCTGAAAGGCAAAAGCACCCTGCCTCCAGCCCAGGGGAAAAGCGAGATTAACCTTTCTGACACTAAAGCAAATGTTAACAGTCTGCCTTGCCTTTCATAATGCCAATCCAGGCACTAGTCAGTCACCATCTGTTAGAAATACAGAGAATATATGTCAAAACTCACCCGCACATGCTGAACCGGAAAAGAGCAGTTATTACTGCAAACTCTATATACATTATTTATCAAATGAACTCTTGGCAGCGGGAATACAATTCCTCTCTCTCTCTCTCTCTCTCTCTCTCTCTCTCTCTCTCTCTCTCTCTCTCTCTCTCTCTCTGTCTGTCTTCTATCTCTCTCTCTTCAATAAGAGATGAAGGAAACCATTAATAGCATCTTTCGGGACATTATTCAGGCAGCAGTATCCCTAGCTGGGGTTAAAGTCCGCACTGTGTATTATTGCCTGAAAGGAGTGAGCTACTTGGAGTGGACAGAAAACTGGCTCCTGTGTGCCAGACATTCACAGGCTTCCCTCTCCAGAGCTAGGGCCACCACTAGCACCCCACCTTCTGGGAGTGCGGACAGGTGGATTTCCCCTCCACTCTAGGCAGAGGTAGGGAAGCGGAAGCCTCAGCTCAGAGTAAGGCAAATAACTCTTCAATGCATTTTCTTTGTACGATCAACTTTAGCAAAGGGTCAAAGCGTGGGAAAGGTGTACCCGTTGGACATGCTGGGGCAGGGAGATAGCTCAGCAGCACAGCACCTGCTTGGCCAGCACGAGGCCCTGAGTCCAATTCATAGTACCAAAATAAAGAAATAAATACATAAAGGTCAACTGAACACATTTGGGGTCAAGTTCAGCTTCCTCTTGTTCTCACCATGAAGAACAGAAGAAACAACTCTCTTATTCTGGACTGATGCAAAGCCATCAAGTGCAGACCACTCATTTTCATAATTGTGTTAGGAGTCCCGCCTGCGGAGGTGGTGCGGGAGATGGCGGCAGCAGCAGAGGTGCTTGCGGTGACCGCAGCGGGGACTGCGATGGTGGTGATAGCAGAAGGCAAAGTGCCACAGCAATGGTGACGATGGCATTGATTATGGCGACGGGGAAATTTGGTGGTGCTGTTCCTGTGATGGCGGCGGCAGTCACGGCCTGTGGGTTTCGCTCGGTGCGATCATGCAATCCTGCATTCAGAAAGAAGAACGTTCGTTAAGAACTAGGGTGATTCTTTCGAAAGAAACACTTTGCCAATGTCAAATCAGGCTTCCATGAAACCCTTGTCTGGATTTCCATCTGTCTCAGGGTAGAGGGTACAAAATAACTCTTGCATACTGGACAGACTGACTGGCTGTTGGTGCACACAGTGCTTTCCAACTTTCTTAATCGTCTTGATTCCTGCAGGCCGACTCCAGCCTGCAGCTCATCGCGCTTCCTGCGCAGCCACCCTCTGCCCCCAGGGGAATCCGCCCTCATCTGCTTTGTATGTGCTGGTGACTCCAACCAGATTATGAGGTCCTTGAAAGCAGGGCGGTCTTGTCTTTCTTTGATTCCATACACTTTAATTAAATATATGCAACTAAGGCATGGGCAGATGGATCTATGGTGTTATTTTCTTCTCAGAAATACATGGCGTAATAGTGTCTCTAATAGTTGAGACGTTGAGTATGTAGATCTCAGCTCTTGCATAAAAGAGGGAATGTAACTCATGCTGCTGCTGCTGCTGCTGCTGCCAGCATTTATCCAGCTCTGCCCCAGGCCCTCTGCTAAGTATTTCACAAGCATTATCTTCTTTAATCTTCACAATGAACATATGAAATAGTCACTAGTTCTCCACTGAACAAATAGAAAACTCAGGAGCCGAGATTTTGGAGTGATTTCCATCATGGTTTCAGGGTCAAAAGTGCTAGCTTTGGATTCGGAGATGTGTTCCAATAATAGCTGCCATTTCTCAGATGACTGACCTCAGTTCCTTCATCAGAAAAGTGGGGAAATATCCTTTAATTGTACAAAGAAGGATCAAGTGAGGAAAATCTCTCTCTCTTACATTATAAATGATAATTAATATAGTGTTATTATGCAGTTTACATATACCCATAGCTTTGCTCCTTGTCCAGGACCCTATCTTGCAAAACAATATTCAATATAGCAGTTCCTTTTTCTTTCTCTATTTTTCTTTAAAAAAAAAAAAAAGATATGCTTAGTACAGAGCCTACAGGGTCTCACTACACAGATCAGACTCATAGTGTTCCTCCTGTTTTCAGTCTCCCAAGCACTGGGATTACAGAAGCATGCCACCATGCCCAGCCTCGGTCAGTGTCCCAGCCCTGGCCTTCTGCAGGACTGGCACAGCACACCGCAGTCCATGTCTAAGCAGGCATTTTAGTCTTTTTTCTCTATTTTTCTGCTGGAGGAATATTTTAAGCAATAGAAAAACGTTCAATTGCAGATCAGGCTGTAAAGACCCTCCTTCCACATGCTGTCTGCTCAGCCCCAGATGAGTTATTTCCTTAGGCAAAGAGAGTGGGGTCACAGAGGTGAAGACGTGGCATCCCTGATCACATCAGTGATGTAACAGGAGCTTGGGGTTAGTCAGTATGCCCTCTAGGCCATCACTTGGTGTCCAGCAATCTATCGCCACATACTGGGGTTGACCCCAGAGAGCTCTGAGTCCCTGTAAGCATAGCAGAAGGGGACCTAATTCAAGGCTCACCTGGGCCATGGAAGCACTAATATCTCTCGTGCTGTCTGAGGGGCCCACAAGAATGGAGTCCTCCCACACAGCCACATGATGCCAGCCCATCTGTAGGGCACCGGCAGCCCAGGCCTTTGCAGTCTCCAACAGCCCACGCGTGGCAGCTCTGGGGCGACGTTTCCCTTCTGCTGCTCTACCCAAGTGTTAAAAATTAATTTAACTCTGATCACACTGACAGGGGAAAAGTTAATAGAAGTTTTATTTTTAATATATGAGGAATTTTAACAGGATTTAAGCTTAATGCCTCAGAAATGGGAAGGGCTGCTGACAATTTATCTACCAGAATCTGCAGACTTCAGTGGGCAGCTAAAGAAATGGAAGAAGCATTATTCCAGCAGCTAGAGGCAGGATTGAAATGCTCCCCACAGCACCTGGGAGAAATCCCAATAGTCTGCCAGCCCAAGAAATTGACTCATAAATTGCCCAAATCCTCAGTTTACCCCTATTACCTTGACCTCCAGTTTTCTTTTTCTATCCAGAAAATACATCATTTCAATTTTTTTAAGATCTAATAGAGCTTGTCACCTAGAATCATGGAATTTTAGAGCTGATTTCTTCCAGCTAGCTATAATAATTTATGATACTAAGAGATGTGGAGGGAAAGTTTATAACAGAAAATTGTGCTGAATGCAGGCCATATGTTTTGTTTTAGACATGGTTCTTGGCTGTTTTCAAAAGCTACTAACAAAAAAAATCTCCCATGCAAAACATACTTTAGTGTATTTAGTCCCAAATGCTCAAATAGTTCAATGTTAAAAATCCTGTATTTCATTAAGAAAACCCATCAAGTGCTTTCACTTAGAAATTCTGTCACCAGATATTTATCAAGCATCTACTACTGAGCAGTAGGAGATGTGGTCAAAGAGATACCACTGACCTCAGAGCTGGTATATTAGCACAGTGGCCGCACATCCTCAGTGTCCAGGATGAGCCCAAATCAGGCCTGCTGTCTCAAAAGAATAATTAATAGTGCCATGCTGACTCTCAAAGTGCCCTAGTTTAGGTGATGAATTATACTCACTGCACTAGGGGCCACCTTCAGGAGCTTGGGTTTTACGTTGAGCTCGTAGGAAACCATGGATGCTGGAGCCAAGCAACAGGACCCCACTTCCATCCCCAGAGACTTGCTCAGGCTGCCGTTGTTGGAAGAGGCTGAGAAGGAGCCACACGTAGATGCGAGCAAGCAGCCCCAGAGCTCTGCAGAGCTCGAATGGATGCATCTGCCTCCTGACCCCTCTCTCCCATTTGCTTTGGCTGCTGATGGTCCGTCAGCCCTGCTGCCACTTCAGGGTCTAATTCAAACATTCCCTTCTGAGGCTTTCCTGAGCCCGGGTTCTTAGCCCAAATCCTCTCAGAATGAAAGAGCTCCTTGACTGATTCTTTCTGGCATTTTGTTTTCAAACCTATTACAATGTTTACACTTTGTATTTAGTTATTAGTCAGCATGCCAGCTTCTGTTAGATGGTAAAGATCTTTCTTTTGAATGGGGAAATGCCTTTCCATTGCAGCCATAGAATAGAGTAGATGCTGAGAGTGTTCTGTGCTTGCCCTATAAAAGTGCATAGCGATGCTAAGGAACGGAACTGGAGCCCATTCTGGTCATCAGTGCAACAAACCTCCCCTAATATTAGGATGTAGACAGTCATTCATTCCACAAATATATGTTTATGTTAGCACAGGGCCCACAGAGTCTCATTACACAGATCGGACTCACAAGGATTCTCCTGCTTTCAGCCTTCTAAGAGCTAGGATTACAGGCATGTGTCAGCATACCCAGTCTCAATCACCATCTCAGCTGACTCTGGGGGTGGGGCTGGCAGCAAGGCAGGGCATGCCAGGGATCAAACCCTGGTGCCTGCATCTGCCTAATAGATGCTTTAATCCACTGAGCTGTCTGGCTTGCCCTGCATCAGGAATTTAAACAAAGCCTTGCAGAATGGCTGCCTCTGGCTTGTGGAGCCATTGGAGGCTGTCAGAACCAGGGCCTGAGGGCCTGACTCCGAAGTGGCTCCTTTGCTCCATATTTGGCCGTCCTGATGACATCTGGATCAGCCTCACTGGGAATGCCAAGGTGCTGGCCCAAGGCCCTACTCACAGCCTCCATGCTCCAGAGAAGAAGGAAGACGCTCTGCGACCTTCATGACTGAGCCTGAGAGGTCACATAGTATCATCCCAACATACTCTATTGACTGTGGCATCAAAACTCTTCCCAGATTAAAGAGGAGGGGTCTTGACTCTACTTCTTAGAGGGAGGATATAAAAGAATTTGGAACAATTCCACACATCTACTGATCCAAAGTCCAGAGAATTCTCAAATGTTTTGCTTTGTAGTGAAGTCCGTGCTGTGTCCAACTTGTCCAAGTGCCTAGCGTGGGGAGCAGGATGTCTCAGTCCCATCCTCTGGGCTTAGCAGCACCCAGCACACTGTGAAGCAATTAGTGGATTGGTGGACACAGCTATACACTTGTTCCTGAGTGGGTTACTGTTGCTGTTACTGTTGTTTTACTTCTTATAACCTAAATGCGTGATTGTAATGAAGGAAATTTCACACAGTGGCGTGAGACATAAAATCCACTTAGGGTATATACATCTTGGGTAGGACTCTGTCTACTTAAACCCTTTTAACTTAAGAAAATGTCCTTACTCCCATTACTGGCCCCAGCAGGAAGATAAACAGTCATTTAGAAGATGGAGAAACAGCAGCCACCCAGTGGCTTCACTAGCGATGAGCTAATGTACATGTTTCTCCCCGTTCAAGTATAACGAGAAACCCGAGAATAGGGAGACAGCACCCGCCTTTGAGAAGTTGACCTTACCTACTCATCCTTCACCATTGAACTAACTTTTTATAAAGGTGAAGTGTCACTAAAATGAAAGCTTCTTCACCCTTCATCAAAAACTGTAAGTTAGAGGCCTGAGCCTAAGGAATGCAGCATTGATCTCACTCTGGCCAACAATGCAACAAACCTCCCTAATGTAGCAGAAAAGAGGAATCTCAGGACCCCGAAGAGCTCACAGGAGAGGCCCAGATGGCATGGTATTTGTTCCTGTCACATTTCTTCCTCAGCTGAGGCTCCTGCTTCTGCTTCCCTTGGCTGCCTCTGAGCAGGAACCTGGGACAATCAACATAGATGTAGCAGGGTACATTTGCTACACTGACACCCAGACATGTCCCCTCTCCACTATCTCAGGCTGTGGTCTCAGGAGCTTGGAACTGACGGGTGAGACCTGGATGGGTGCACCAGGAGCTATTCTTCACAGAAGTGCAGCTCAGTCACCACACTACATAATATAGAGAAAGAGAGGGTCCATCAGTCTGTGTCTCTCCAGTGTTCAAAGCGCTAAGTCATTTTTCAAGTTTGACTTGACTTCTCCTCCATCAATAAGAGCTACGGTCCTGCCAAGCTAGAAACAGAGAGCTCTACCTGCTGCAGAGATAGGTGAGCCCCATAAGAGGTTAAGGAGATGCTCACTGCTGTACAACATGCAGCCAGTTCCACATGTCTGTTCTCCACATAGGATGACCTCCATCCTAGGGCCACAGTGAAAATGTTCCTGATTGGAGAGGGATAACCAAGGGTCCCCTTCTGGAAGCAGCATGGCATGGTAGAAAGAGGACCAGTCTGGAGGCCTAAAGACCTGGAACCTAGATCATCCTTTCTACTTAAGAAGCAGCCTTGAAAAGTCTTTATGCACCTCTTTGGGTCTCAATTTCCCAAATGTAAAAGCAAGTAATTGAGCCAACGGCCTGTGTGACCCTTTCTGGCAAAGAAATTCTCAACCTTTACTCTCTTTGGTCAGAGACATAGACTGGAAGCAACAGAGATATGAGAAAGAACAAGAATAGCCTTCATTCCCTCCACTGCTGTTATAATTTGTGTCTAGTTGTCCCCCCAATGCCTCACGTAGTCATGGGTGGGGACTCTCTCTGTTGCCTTTGTTGGCCTGTCACCATCATTGCTGTGCCACCACTATGAACTGGTGCTCTCTGCCATGTGCCAGTGTGCCTTGGAGCCAGCTGAGATTGGACTGAAGCCTCCAGTAAGTGTGAACTAAAGAAACCTTTTCTTTGTTCATTTTGGGGGTCCGATATTTGTCCCAGCAATGAGAGAAGAGTAGTTGAGACAACTATTCTGCCTGGGGCCAAGCTAGCTGAGAATATAGACTAGAAAGGTGGCCTCATCTCAATGGAAAGGAAGAACAAGAAAGAAAATTACTCCTCCCCACCAAAGATGAACAGCTAAAACTCTGGTTGACCACAGATTTCTTCTGGCTCTAAGGACACAGTTATGGCTGATGGTGGCAGCAGGCCAGGCCTGGGCAGCAGGTGGCTTCTTAGGACTCCCTGGGTTTTCACAGTTCTCTTCAGGAAGACCCCCTGCTGCTCTCTGGGTCAGGTCCATGTTGGATGAAAGATGGGCTTCATTCATAAAATGAAGTGTCCGGAGCTCTCAATTTGTGCTGAGCATAACAGTTACAGAGATATAAGATAGAGTCTGTGTTCTCCAGGAGCTCACTGTCCAGAAAGACAAGTAAACAGAATGAAAAGCCATTTGGATGTGACCCTGCTTGGAAACCAGCTGTCCCACAAGCTGCTATGAGAGCTGGGGGCAGAGGAAATAGCCAGAGTCGGGAAGGACCTTCTGCCACCAGAGGTCTCCCTAGAAGAGCCTTCCAAGCTGTGTCTTAAGGAATTCTAAACGTCTTGTCATTGCTAGAGGTGAAAATTGACAGTTGACAGTAGCCCAAGGCCTTGGGAGGAGGAAGGAGCTTCTGATGGGGCAGAACAGAGAGAGGGAACGCAAAGCCCCACCACTGACTCAACGGAAGCTGGCCTCTGAGAATATTCCATAGCCCTGAACGACAAGGTTAGAAACATTTCAGTGCTCCTTGATAGGGCACTGAGATTGATCCAGACGATGCATCAAAGGGATGGGTTTGCTGACTCCTGATAGGACAACCGTTCACATCACAAGCCCAGGTAGAACTGGAAAGGAAAGCAGGAGAGTGAAGACTACATGGGAAAACAGGCATCCTGGCACAGGGCGCCACTGTTGCTGGATGTGCAGGTGTTTCAGAAGCCAAGCATGGGGCTGTGTGGGTATAGAAGAAGCTGATCTGTGTCAGGCAGAAAGTCGGAGGCTTTCCTGGATACAAAGAAGGCAGCTCTGAGGAGGGAGGCTGTGCCAGATAGCGTGGTGACATGTACCTGAAACCCTAGCGCTTGGGAAGCTGACAACAGGGGAATCACTACAAGTTCAATCTACACGGTAAGATGCTGTAGACCCTGTACTAAATACATTAAAAAAAGAAAGAAAGAAAGAAAAAGAAACCTCCAGATAACAGTGGCAGAATTATCGCGTTCCCTGACAAAGGCCTCACCTTGCCCTTACATTGGCAAGTGTGAGGGGTTCTCTTCAGCAGTTGAGCCCTCTTTGCTTGGGACTCGATGTGCTGCTGGCCACCAGCTGGGAGCCCTGGCTTCCTGTATCAGGATAACAAAGCCTCAGCATCACCCTATATCTCCACTGGCTTTTATTCCCACCATGCAGCTTAATCTTCATAAGTGCCTTTACAGGAATGGGTAGTAACCATGGATAGTCTTCAGAGATACTCATTTAGCTGCTGCCCCAGCACAAAGGTTCCTTTGTCCTAGCTGCTCTGCAGAACCATCCAGTATATTCAAGAGTCTAGCATTTGTAGAGGAGAAAGGAAAAGATGGAAAGGGGGAAATGACAGCCTTAAGACATCCTGGATGACTATCCCGTGGCTGAGGTAGTCAGGGCATGTGGGCCTGCAGGCATTGCTGGGAGCATGAGTGTGTTCATATACATGTGTGTGAATATGTATTTGTGCACATTAGTACACATATGTGCACTCTGTGCACAAACTGGGGCTGTGTATGAGTATGAGTATGTGTGTGTACGTGCATGCCTGTGCTCTCAAAGGAGTTAAAGCACAAGAGGTCTGCAGGGGTCATCCGATTGGGCTGCATGGACACAGCAGTTTCCATGGGGTTGTCTAAAACTCCAGCTGGTCCTGACTGCTGACACAACAGCAGTCCGTGATCTCTGCCAAGCCTGCACTGCCCACCATCACTTCACAATGCCAACATAGTGCCAGCAGGCTGACCCCTGGGTCAGGGCCTTGGACCTTAATGGAAAGCAATCCTCTCAGGTTGAAGCCAGGTTTTTTCTGACTGAGGGAGGACTAAATTGAATCACAGAGAGCTCCGCACTTCACAGGTTGCCGCTATATGTGTGTGCAGTGACAAACCAGGGTGTTTTTGGTACAGAAGAAAGCGTGTCAGAACTGACCACACTCCACCTGCTCCCCATGTATCCTGCCTGCCTCAGGGAAGGAGGAGCCCCTGCTCACCCCCTCTGCTGGGCTTCCAGGGCTCACCAAAGTGACCAGGACCCTTGACCCTAGAAGCACCTGCTGCCCACCTGGAAGAATATGGGATTCTTTCTTCCTCTCATGGCAGTGAGTCACCTCCGCTGCTCCAGAGCAGAATCAGCACACCTAACTTTCCATGTTACATTCCACTGTGGCCCAGGGAAGGGCAGACAGGGTGGCACAGTGGGTCACAGGCCAGTCCAAGAAGTCAGAAAGACCCTTGGATAATCCTGAGAGCATGAGGGAAGGGAAGATACCTGCCAGGACTGAGGATGTCCTAATCCCGGGAAGCCAGACACAAGCATAACAGCACCACGGAGCTTTCAAGCCACCTCTGTCCGCCGGCTCACAAAGGTGAGCTGAGACAACTGCTTACTTTCCACGTACAGGAAATGAGCATCATGATAATGATGGTAGTAAAAATTATAATAGGTAACATTTCCTGTGCATTTCCTTCACCTCGGGCAGGTAGAGTTTTCTCATAGATGATCTCATTCAATCTTCATGATAGTCTTAAGCGATAGATTTTCCTATTACATAATTGGTCCTGTATTGGGTGAAATTTGATGACTGTAGCTGAGGAGTTTACCTTGAGCTTCACACAGCTCCCTGACCACGTGGAGCCAATTCCTTTCTAGCTTCAAACACACGTACCAAGGAAAGATATGAAATCAAGAATAAATAACAACCAATGAAAGAAACAGACAACACAGGCAGCGGGCTTCCGAAGAAGCTCTGTCAAACATCTCAGCAGGGGCAAGAGGCTTGAAGTCCAGTAGTTTTGATTCTCAAAAGAACTGAGACTTTTCCACTTGCTGGGTTATAGAGAAAATTTTTTTTGTTTTGTTTGTGTGTTTGTTTTTACATTTCAAGACTTTTTAGTGATTAAGAGTTAAAAGTGGAATAACTAAAAGTTTGAACCATGAACATGGGCTGGGAAAAAGGCAAAATGCAGAACGGTACAAGAGCCACGGCTTCTCCCCTTAACTCCCACCACTAAATAGAAGCAGGGATAAAATAAGAGGGGGTATGAAGGGGAAACGGAGTCAGCAGAGAGACACGGAGGCCAGGGAGAGCAGGAATCAACTTTCCTTCGCCAAAGGACTCTGGGAAGGAGCCGTGGTTGCCCCTGCCTCGCCCTCGCCGCCCTCAGCCCTCGCCTGCCCCAAATGCTATGACTTTCAGAAGGTAGGAACCTCAGTGAAGTTTCAGGAAATCTTGATGAGGATGAGGGGTCTTGGTTCAGCGATGCAGGGAGCAGCCTGGGAAGGTTTTGCGCCTCTGGAGCACGGACATGCACGCAGAAACAGAAACAGGAACACACGCCACGGCGGACCTCGGCATACCCACACTCTGAGTGCCCACAGGTGTTGCAGGCTGGCTTAATACCCACGATTTCCCCTACTTCCCAGCTCACTGTGACTTCCAGTCCTTTGCAAAAGACCAAAATGCAACGCCAGTGCACCTATGTGGTGTGTGTGTGTGTGTGTGTGTGTGTGTGTGTGTGTGTGTGTGTGTGACTGTACCAGGTGTTGAATCCAAGCTCTCTGTTCACCTGTTTTATTCATTCTATTTATTTATTTATTTATTTATTTATGTTTTTAATTTGAGACTAGTTCTCTCTATGTTTCCCAGCCTGGCCTGGAATTTGTGATCCTTCTGCCTGCCCCTCCCAAGCAGCTGGGCTTACAGGTGGGTGTCACCACACCCCGCTGAGCAATTTATTTTTTGCTTTGTTTTTTATTACTTTACAAATAATAAAATAACTCAGAATCATTGTAAAAATGTTAGAAAATATGGATAAGTAAAAAAGAATAGTTAGAATCCCACCATGCAGTGATAGCCACTATTAACAATTTATGTGTATGGTGCATATCTACCCGGAGGTCTATACATAGGATTTATATCTTTGTAGCTACATGGTTTGCAGTGGGGTTTAAAGTCAGACAGAAAAGATAGGGCTGTAAATTAGGCTGTGCTGCCAACAACTGAAGGTAGCCTTTTATTTCTAGAATGACTGTACAGTCCCAGAAAGCTAAAATACATGAAAAAGAATAGCCATTTTATGAATGGAAAAGTAGGCCTCAGGGGAAAAAGTGACCAAGCTGGCCTCTCACCCAAGGACTCAGTGCAGTGTTGGGCAAGGACCTGCTGGTGGCTCCTGATACTGCAGCTTCCTGGGTGCCAGTGTCAAGCCAGGTGGAAGGGCTAAGGCGTCACAGTCTTCCTATAGCACACAGACCAAGGACTTTGCTCATGCCCAGGTATCAGCAATGTCTTCTTGCAAAACACTCTGATTTAGAAACTCTACTGTCAGGATCTGAAAGACTTGTTCTGTGAGCCAGGAGGGGCAGCTTGATTCATAGGAAAGTGGCAGCCACAACTCCTTAGACCTAAAAGAGTTGAGATCAATACCCAAACTACAGTCTTAGATATCACCATGAAACAATTTAGAAAGTTGCATACACAGGAACTGCGTGTTTCCCATAATGGTGCCAATGAAATTATATAGTCCAGAACATTTTGAAAGCAAGAGTTTATTTCAAACAGGGTCATATTGAGGCTACTGATGTACATTGCTGAAAACTCAATAAAAGAGAACATCTAATGAAAACAGAAATAACGTACAACTGCAATCACAGGTCATGCATGAATTATTAACCTCAGGGAGTTTTCTATCAGTTCTGGGAACTATGGATCACATCTCCGGTATACAATTTGGGAGATATTGGTTTTCCATTTCATAAGGGAAGGCTTGAAGCAGGAAATGTAGTTATTTCTTCTTTAAATATACATTGTAATTACCAGTCGGTGATGACTAAATGTTATCACCCATCTGTTGGCCGTTCAGGGACCCGCAGTGAGTGAACCTTGGCAAGTTTGTAACGTTTTCTGCAGCATTGGTGGCTGCAGGACAAGCACACACATAAAATGTTGAACATTTTTACAGAGACCAAAAAATGAAAAAGTCGTTGAACAGACTTCAAACTTCTGCTCAAACTCTTTGGGTGAATTCATGTGACATTTAGAATACACTCTAATGGAATCTTCTGTTTGGCCTCCAAGGCCTTAAATGACCTGGCTTACTCCTTTCCCCAGCTTACCCTCAGGCTTGCTGCCCTATTAACTACTTCAGCCATTCTGCTCTTCCAGGGCCTTCCAAACTGGCACCTTTTTCTCCAACTCAGGGCCTTCACATGTGTTTTGCCCTCCCCCTGAGCCACCCTTTCTTCTCTGCATGACTCTCTCACTCTTTAGGTCATCATCACCTCCTCAGAGAGGCCTCCCCCAGGTGCCTTTTCTTAGGTAGCATGTGTCTTCCCTATGAAATCTATTTCTTCAGATTCACTGGTTACCATTTAGACCTGTCTGCTTGGAGATCTGTATGCTAAGCTGCTCTCCCCTGTGGGGCAAGATGGCAAAGATGGTCTGTATGGTTTACCACTGTCATTTTAGCAATAAGAATACTACCTTCCATTTGCTGTCATAGACATTGATGAACCACATTCTTTTGTTATTTCCTGGGTGTGCTGTGTGAAGGTCAGTTTGAGTGAGGAATTATGAGACAATCATAAAGACCAGGACCCAGGGTTTCTACACAGTCTGAGGAGTAAGGTCTTCAGTGGGGGCCCATCACTGTGTTCTCAGCATACCTATTTATGGCTGCTTCTCTCTTAGCCCATACCCAAATTCTCCTTAGCTCATCCAAACTTAGCTCCTCTGTGGATCCCAGTAATTCTCCCTTCTTCCTCAGAAAGGTCTTTGACTGCTTGGTCAGAAAACCAGGAAGCTTCTTAAGACCCTTCCTCATCCTGCGGGGCTCCTTCCTCTGCTCCGACCTGCCACTGTACTAAGTCTCCCCTTACCACTTAATTGTGTTCTGTCTGTATCAGACAATGAAGATTTGCATACTTGTTTTGATTTCCCAATGAGGTTGTTTGGACTGGAGCCTCTGAGTAACCCAGAACTTGGCTGGAGCCTTCTTATTCTGAGAGATACAGATTAATGGGCACAGATGCCCAAGCCCACAACCAGATGAAGCTTAAGCGCCACCAATGGGCTTATGGTTTCCTGAATTCCGCTGTCTCAATCAACTGGAAGTTCAATCATCTATCCCGTTCCCCTGAAGATACCCTCTACCAAAAACATCGACCTCTGAGTGGATCATTTGTAGAGACTGTAAAATTTCCTGTAGGCCTTGGTAGTGGCAAAGAAGAAAATCACATCTCAAATCAAAGCACAATCAATCTCAGAACTTCATTCCTTTCTTCTTAAGTTGTTCCCAACTACTTTGCCATTGTCCTTTCACATGGGCCCTCTTTTATTTTTGGCCCAATATCTCCTTCCCTATTTCTAGTACTATCTAAAGTATATGCTTGCTCCCTACCTCAGCCTTTTTCAAAACTTTTAAAAACTTCTTCTGTCAGACTCAAATCTTGCTTTGGTATCTCCCCACAATCTCTTCCATGGAGCCAACATATAATAAGTCATCAATAAGTGCTCGAACCTTGGGGCACAGGTTAAATACCATGAGCAGTTGATGGAGACAGAAAACCATAGGCCAGCATTTATGCCCCCCAAATTCCTTCTGTGCAAGGAACAGAACCTTCTCCAAAACACTGAGGGTGGTGCAATCCAGAGACAGAAAATTCATAGTTCAAATTAAAATAAGGCGGCAATAAAGTGACATACAAATATCTAGTTGTAAATGCTAAAGGGACTTAACTTAATCAAGCAAAAGGGCATAGTTTTTCTATTGCAGCATAATGTAAAGACATTTTATTACTCTGGCAATTGGCAAGAAAGTCAAATGACTTTATGGGGGCTTTTCCTAAATTATCTTTATTAATGAATGTAATCTTATTGAAAAATATATTGTGGCGTAAATGTCCCATTGAGCTACAAGTAGCCTGCAGGAATGTGTTGTAAATATACACGGGCTAATACGTTACTATCTTTACAACTCATTGCACACTTAAAAACCAAACTAGTGCTGAACCCTTGGAAAGGAATGAGGATTTTATAGCAAGTATACAACATAGGTAAATTTGCAGAGCCTGAAAATAACATCAATTGTCTGTGCATGTGTTAACCTGGGTTGAAGTCATTTCAGGACAATTACATTTTCTCCTATCTTTGACATCTTTCTCCTATGTTGACATTTGCTTTAGAATCCTGTTCTAGCTGATTGGAATAAATATCACCTGGGACAGGGAATAGGACTTTTCATATTTATTATACTGCAGTGTTTAGAAACAGAAGAGCAATGGCTGAGGCATGCCAGGAAGATGTGCGAAAGCTTTTTCTTCTCTTCACCTCTGGTTGCTGTGTGCATCTACCTCGGTGGACAAACGTGCATAGGCATGGTTTGGGGACTCCCAACGCAATGTCTCCTGAACTCTCAAGCCAGCTCTGAGGCCAGGCTCCCACTCTCGACTTTCCAATTACACAGCCAACGCCATGTGGAGGCCTAGGATTCCACATCAGTGTCTTGATCCATCTCTCCCCCCAGTCCACCGCCTCTCCTTAAGCCTGGCCTTTGGGCCACTCTGTCTTTAGTCACTTTTGTCTTGTTGCTGCTTAAGTCCCCAACCACTTCTGTGGCTCCAAGTCAGGCTGGCCGGAGTAGTCTTGTGCTAATTCATGAGGTCACTTTACATGTCCCACGGGCTCTCTTCAGAGTGAATTCTACAAACTGCTCAAAGAAGCAGATGGGGGAGGGGGAGAAAAGCCATGGGAAAAATCAGTTGTTAAAAAACAAAAAAGGAGGTCAACGAAGCAAACTCAAATTGCATTGCTGACGATCTGTCTTTCCCTAGAGCTCCCAATTGAGAGAAGACAAACAGGCAGCCCCTCTGCGGAGTGAGGCCTGCAGGATCCTAGAGAATCCACCTCATTGGCAGATGCCAGCTTTGCTCCCTCTGTTCCCACCGCAGCTAGATCCGGGCTGGGAAGACTTCCAAAAGCAGAATATGCCATGCTTCTCCATAATTTTTTAATTCTGTGTTTAGTAAATCACACTCTTCTTTCTTGCTTATCTGCCTGAGTTTTGAGATTTTTTTTTTCAAACATTTCCCCATGTTCTTCTCTCAGTGCTACAATACAGTATTAAAGGGGTAGGAGCCAATGAGGAGTAGCTGGTAGGAGATCATTAGCCAGGGAGGAGAAATAAGGCACAGTCCTACCCAGGGCACTGGTAAGACTAGCTGGTGAGTGTAGTCATTTCTTTAATGGAACTAGAGAGGCAGCCTAGAGTCCTCACCTCATTTCCATGGACCTCCAAGGACCTGATTCTTCAGAAACTTTAACTTGCCTTAATTTTTAAACTATGTCTTGTACTTGGCAGATGTCTCTTCTCATTCTTTCTGGGTGGCACTTGCTCATGAGCTGAAGCGCTGAACCTTGGTGTGCTGAGATCTGCCATTGAAGTCCTCCTCCTGCAGCCACCCTGCTCATTCACATGAATATTCACCAATGACTCCCAAAATATGTCTCCAACCCAAATTCTCCCTTACTTTCCAGATTAATGCATTGCACATTCTTGTCTGAGCTACCTCCTGGTGGGTATCCCAACAGTTATCTCTGAATTCCATTATGTCCCCAATTAAACTTCTCCTCTGAACTTGATCCTCCCCATCTTGCCCACCCTAATTAATGCAAGGCAGTCTTTCATTGCCCAGGCCAAATACTTTGGAACCATATTTAAGTTCCATGTTTCACTTCCTATATTCAATTAAATCAACAAGTCTTAGTTCTTGTGATCACAGTACCATCAGTCCTTCCTATCTTATTCAACAATCTTCTAATTGGTCTTTGTACTTCAGACTCAGTCTCTCTCTCTTTCTCTGTGTCTTTCTCTCTGTTTCCATCTCTTTCTCTCTCTGTCTCTTTCTGTTTCTGTCTCTCTCTTCTCTCAGTCTCAGTCTCTTTCTAACACACACACACACATTCCTGAGGCCATTCCCCATCAGCAGCCAGATTAAGCAATTAAAATGCAAGTCAGACCATTTCCTCCTCTGTTTCAATAGTTTCCTGTTTTACTCTGAGAAAAACCCAAGTTCTCACCACATTTTCCAAAGTCCCATGGGATAACAAGGCCCTCCAACAACTATCTCATCTTATTAGTGGTGCTTTTGAAACCTCCCACATACCTGCCCCTGATTATCTTGGACTATCCCAACATTGTTCCTTCTCAGGACCTTTATACTTGCTAGTGTGTGTGTGTGTGTGTGTGTGTGTGTGTGTGTGTGTAGAAGTTTTCTACTTCAGATAACTATGTCGGTTTATTCCCTAACACCTTTCAAATCCCTGCTTAAATAAATGTTTTCTCTTCAGAAGTGCCCTTATATCACCTACCACTGCTTTCCTATCCAAATTTATTTTAATTTTCTTTATCTTGCTTACTATTATTTTATACATTCTCTTCTTCCATTAGAGTACAAACTCCTGGTGAGCTACTTTATTCATTGAAGTATCCACAAGGTTTAAAACACACTCAAAATATGTGCTGAGCAAATGGAATTTGAGCCTTTAACAAGCTCCATTTCTAGCAGAGAAGACAAAAATATAAAAATATATTCACAAGGCAATGTAGAAAGAACAGTGGCAGAGCTGGCTGAAATGCAAGGGGACCACAACTACAGAAGCTTGGAAAGCTTCCTGGAAGGGGTGACATGAGCCTTACAATCGAGAAGAGGCTAGTTAGTGTTATGGTTTGTGTCTAGCTGTCTCCCCAAAGCCTCATGTAGTCTTGGGGTGACATCCGGAGTTTGTGATTGATTATTGTGGGTGTGGAAGCCGCACCTGCCCTGGGGCAGGTAATTTGCATTACAAGGTAAGGAGGGTAGAGAAGCTAGCTGTTTGAGCTGCTGCTACTCCTCCCTTTGCTCTTTCACTCTTTGCCACCACCATGAAAGGCTGCTCTCTGCCACGTGCCACCCAGCCTTGGAGCCAGCTGAGTAGCACTGAAACCTCCAGTAACTGTGGGATAAATAAACCTTTCCTTCCTTCATTTTGGGTGTCAGGTATTTGTCCCAGCGATGACAGAAGAATAACTGAGACAGGCACAGCAAGAGCAGTGGGGAAGTTAGCAACAAGGCAGAACTGTCAGGGGCGTTTTTGACAAAAGAGCAAAAAAAAGCAGACTTAGGGAATTCAGAAGTTCCACGGTGCAACCCAAAACACAGTAGGAACCAGAACCAGTAGCAACATGTGTCCATTTTCTGAAGCATGAATCAAGAGGTCAAGAACATAAGGGACAAGACCCAAAGATAAAAGTCATCTCAGAGCACCATCTTTGTCAAGCTAATAAGCTTGGAACCGAGATGGAAGGGAGACATTTCAAGATTGTAAAATGGTAGTATTTGCTTGGGAACTCAATAAACTCCTTTTGAATTACTACTGGCAGCATGGTCCCTGCTGGCCAAATGGCAGGGAGGTCACAGGGTCACCGTTCAGCAGAGTTGTCTGGGAGCAGCCACAGTGCCATTGGGGAGGGACAGAGTTCTGTGTTGCTAGACTACTCCCAGGAAGCACGGAGGACGGCTGGAAGGGAGACCCTGGGAGTGGTACAAGAGCCACTGGAGGAGTCACAGCCAACCTAGGCTAGACATCATCGGCCACCAGGTCCAGGGAAAGAACCTTGTTCCCAGGGACAGTTGACAGCCCATATGCTGTCATGATAAAAGGTGGTGCTTATCTGGAGTCTCCACTGCTTCCTGTTCCCTGCCTTATACCTGCTGTCTGGAAATGGACGAGCGTTGCCTCCAGGCTGCCGGGACCTTCCTGGGAAACCAGCATGCAGATGAATTTTGAAAATGCGATCTGGCTGCATCCTGAGAGCTTCACATGCCAGTTCCCTAGGACCACACACTGAGACGCTTTGCAAGAAAATTTAACAGAAGACAGATGGCGAGTGTCATGGGGCCTCACACAACTGAGAAGACAAAGGAGTAAACCAGAAAGTGACGCAATGCGGACCAGGGTTCCCAGAGCATGCAGCCACCTCCCTTCCGCTTTGTCTCTCGACCTCCTACTGGAGTAGTGATCATCTCCATGACCCTATAGATGAGCTTGATGTTTATAGATTTATGGATGAACTGTCCCACATTTCTTCATTCTGAATATGCTTTGAACTGATTACACTGGCTCACAGTGAACTCTAAATTTAGACCCACACTCTTTCATGTTTCCAAGGGAACTGTAAATTACTTAGTGAATGTACACACAACAGAGTGAGCAAAATCTGTTCGATGAAGCTCTCCTTATACTCAATGTCAAAGGCACCTCATAAACTGTTGCCTTGTCCAGGATCCTGGACAGTAGCTGACAGCCTCAGACAGATGGCCTTTGCCTCCCCATCAGCCTCTTCTACAGAAGACTGCTGGGATTGCTAGAGACTCAGGCCCTTCGTTGCTGCAGTTCTGAACTCCCCAGAGTCCCACAGGGGGCTACGATGAGTTTACTGGACAGAAAGCAGCGTGAAGGATGCTATGCTGCTTGTGCTGTGCCATCTGACCTGACAGCACCAGGTCTTCCTGACAGAACAGAAGAGTAAACAATCTAGAAGGGAACAGTGGAGCATGGGAAATATATATATATGTATATATATATATATATATATATATATATATATATATATATATTTTTTTTTTTTTTTTTTTTTTTTTTTTTTTTTTTTTTTTGTCTTTTTGAGACAGGGTCTCACTATGCAGTTCAGGCTGGCCTTGAGCTCACTTTTTCAGCCCAGGCTGGTCTCGAACTCACACCTATCCTCGTGCCTCAGCCTCCCAAGTGCTGGGATTACAGGCGTGCTCCACCATACCCGGCTCATGGGAAATATATTTGGATGAGGTCAGTGGATTGTCTAGGGCTGAGTTCTTCGATGGTCATGAGGCTAGATGTAGCAAAGAGCCTAGGCAACACAGATATTTACTCCTTTTGTATTTGTAGGAAGCCCATTTGTACCCAAGTCAGAGCTGGCACTGTGAACACAAAGGTACAGGCTCCTCTTGTCTTCTCTCTTTCCTTTGTGTTGTGTAGTTTCCATCCTAGGGCTTCCCATATGGTCCATGCTGGCTTCCGCAGCTCCAAGCATCACTTCTGCACTCAGTCAGCAGGACAGAGGAGAGTGGAAAGACAAAAAGAATGCAATTCTTCCTTCCTACGTGCAGCTTTCCCAGAGAACCACAGAAGCCCTTACTTATATTTCACTGGCCCTGCCTTGATTGATCTCTTGGCCACTTCCTAAGACTGAGAGACGTAGTCTTTTTGTTCACATTCTGTTTGTATCACCATGTGTTTGCAGTGCATAATGCTCACACTGTGTGAGGCCCTGGTACCTACACATAGAGCACTCTATTCCTTTTCCATGCCCTTCTCCTCCCACTCCATCCCTTCATCTCTTTGTCCCTTTCCCCTTTAGAGAAAAGAATGAAACAACTATTTTCTGAAGTCCTATTACCTATCCTTTATTTTGCTCTGCTCTTTATATTTTGGGTTTCTTTCATAAGAGAAGCCACGCAGTATTTAAGTTTTTCCCTGATCTATTCCACTTACCATTATGGTTTCAAAGTGTATTCATTTTTCATACAAATGAGTCAAGTTTATCTTTCTTTACAGCACACTAGTACTCCACTGTGTGTAAATACCACACTTTATACATTCATCAGTTGATGGCCATGTAGGCTCTTTTGAGATTGGGCTGTTAGGAATTGTGCTAATACAAATATGGATAGGCATATGTCACTATAATACGATGTTTTAAACTCTACTAGGAAGATACCTGCAAGGGAAATAGCTGTGTTAAATGGAATTTCTAATTTTCAAGAGTATCTCTATACTTATTTTTATAGCAGTGTACTAGTTTACCTTCCCAGGTAAATATACAAGAGTTCTTTAGAAATATAGAATTCCTTCTTCGCGTAAGCCTTGCTAGGCTTAGTTGGTGTTTGATTTTCTTATGACATCCACTTTCTGGAGCAAATGTAATCTCAGTGTTGTTTTCATTTGCGTTCCTATAACGGCCAGTGACTGATGGACATTTTTTCATGTATTTATTGGCCATTTGTGCTTCTCTAAGAAGTATCTATTTATTTCACTAGCCATTCTTCTTAATTGGATCTTTAAATTAGGAGATATGTCTAATTCTTTTTAGTTTTTCATGTGTTGTAAATATTAGTTCTATTAGCTGGAAAAAAAAAAATTCCATTCTATAGAGGGCCTCACAGTGGATTCCTTCACTGTGCCAATGTTTTTTTTGTTGTTGTTTGTTTTTTTGTTGTTTTTTTGTTTTTTTATTTTTGGGTACGATACCATTTCTTAATTTTTCGGTACTATTTCTTGTGCCATTGGTATTCTGTTCAGAAACTTCTTGCTTACAACTATTACTGTAAGAGTTTTGCCTATTTTATCTTCCAGCCGATTAACTATTTCTGTTTCTCCATGTAAATATTGGATCTATTTTTTGTTTTAGTTTAGTACAAGGTGAGATTTAGTTTTTCATGATGGTAAGCAACTTTCCCACCACCATTTGTTGCAGAGTCTATCTTCCTTCCGGTGTGGTTTTGGTCCCCTTGTTAAAGATCAAATAGCTGAGTGTGCTTGGAGTTGTTTCTGCTTCCTATGTTCTGTTTTATTGATCCACATGCCTGATTTTGTGCCAGTACCATGCTGTTTGTATCACTATTGATTTGTAATATAACCTTAAAATTTAGAGTTGTATTATCTCCTGCTTTGGTTTTGTTACTCAGGATTATTTTTGCTGTTTTAGTTCTCTTCTGGATCCAAAAGAATTTTAGGACTGTTTTCTCTAATTATGTGAAGAATTTTGTCAGTATTTTAATTGTTACTGCACTAAATCTTTAAATCAGGGAGGGTTGTTTTGTTTTGTTTTGCTTTGTTTTTGGTGCTAGGGATTGATCTCAGGCCCTTATGCTTGCCAGGCAAGCATTTATTCTACTAAGCTATCTCCCAGCTTCTACATTAGTTTTGCAAGTGTGGTCATTTTGTCTATACTGCTGTGAGAAACATAGTCTTTTAATAGGAAGCAATAGGGTCCAAAATAATATTATGTGCCTACCACCAAGAGAAAAGAGAAGAATGGGTAATGGCATACCATGCCAGCAGTCGTGGCTCCTGTTCAGCTATAATCATATGAAGAGTAGAGGCTCCTACATTGATAGCGTAGAACCTAAAATAATAGCACAGACCCAGGAAGAGGTATACACCCTGATGAATGCATGTTGTGGGAGAAAAACAAAAAAGACTCAAGAAGGAAGAAAAAGGGAAGAGGGGAAGGAGGATAATGCAGGGAAAGGAGAAACAAGACTAAGAAAGAGAGAGGGGAATAAAAAGAAAAAACAGAGAATGGTATAGAAGCAAGTGAAAGGAAAATGTACCTTAGGTGTTCAGGGCACATGCATTTTCCATATTGAGGAGTGATTTGTGCTACTCAGGCAATTTTTGGCTTTCTGTTTCTGTGCCTTCCTGGGTATGAGGCTGCCTGCTACTTTAAGTGGCTCCAGGTGTCCCAGCTTCTTTCTTTCAATGCCTAGAAATGGGGACCCACCAGGTCTCTATCTTGCAGCCATCTCTGACCATCTGCTTTCACGGGAGCAGTGCTTGGAGTTCTTTACCTCAGGCCAACTGTGTCTCAAGGGTTGACATTGCACCTGCTTAGTGGCTGCTATCAGACTGGCTGCAGCAACAGCACTCTCTAAGGATGACCCCTTTCCCTGAAAACTGTGGCCCTTTCTTTGAGCCTTCTGGGAAATGACCTCATGCATTCTCTGTCCTTCCCCATAGGAAGAGGTCAGGCAGGGTTCTTTCTTGGATCCTACCAGAATCTTACAGCAAATGTAGCTCAAGCCTTGGCAGAAGACATGTGAACCATCACTGCCATTGGCAGCCTACAGAGAGAGTGGCAAAAGTACGGTCTACCAACAGAGGAATGCTGGTCCCCTGATGAGAGCTGAGGACTAGCTGATCCCCTTCCTAAATCGCTTGTAAAGAAGTCATCTCTCTCTGGGCAAGCATTTGTTTCCCTCAGCTTTTGTTCACAGGCTTTGACAAACAGAAGACAATCACCATAGCTACCACTTGGCTCCCTGACTACACTGACAGCCTTAGAGCTTCCTCCTTTGCCTGAGGCTTGGCCTCATTATGAAAAAACTTCATTAGCAAAGTAAGATTTCCCAGCCATCTTGGAGGAAAGGTGCCCACATCACTGAGAGTAGCTTTATTCTAGACCTTGCTAGAACCCAAATCACAGAGTGGAGGCTAGCTAGCACAACACTGCCAAAGAAGAGAGGACAGTGTTGCCTGTGGTCTTGTCTTATCACGTAAGCCTTTGTAGAACAGAGATGGTGCTGCTTCGGCAAGTGCAAGGACCACGGTCTCCGGTCTCCACCCCAAATACCAAGCCAGCCTGCCCTGAGGCCCGCTGAGCTGGGAGCTGGTGGTGCATGCCTGTAATCCTAGTGCTGGGAAGGCTGAAAACAAGAGGATCATCATGAGTCCAAACTGTGTTGTGAGACCTTGTACCTAATACATTTAAAAAAAGAGAGAGAGAACAAAGATTATGCTCTTAAGTAGATTTTTTTCCATTTACCTCAACACCAAACACATCATACACTGCTTGTAGCAGGCATTTAGTAATTCTAGTTGGATAAATATGAGAAAACATCTGCTTGTCTGCATCAAATAGTTGAGACACCAATCTAATTTTTTGAATGACAAATTTAGATGCAAACTTCCAAGGAAAAGTTCAGGCACTGATGTTTCTCCCAATTAATTTATTCCCTCCTAAAGGTTCACTTGGTAGAGTATCCAAGTGGAGAGGCAGTTTTGAGAATGTCTGAGGCTGCATGTCATACAGATGATTATGCAGATTATGGGCTTCTCCCTGGCCCTTCAGGGAGCTGTGAACAGCTGCATGCCTGGGACAGGGACTCTGAGGAGAAAAGCAGAAGATGAGGTCACAGGCATCACCGGTCTGTATACATACACATGGCAGAACAAATGGATCCCCAGACTGGATGCCAGAGAGAATTCAAAATACTTGGAATAAAATTAAGATCAAATTTCCTTTCCCTATGAAATAACTTTTATTTCACCACAAAACATGACAAAAGCCATTATAGCAGTAATAATTTTTTCTCAAAGTTCTGATCTCTTATTGCGCCTTCTTCTCTATATAACAGACACAAACAATTTTTATCCAAAGATAAAAAAGAAAAATAAAAATTTGAATGATTCCAATGAAAACTATGGCATTATTTAGCTAGAAAGAAAGGGTACCCACCAGGGCTGGTGGGATGGTTCAGTGGTCTAAAGCACCTGCTTAGGCAAGCTTAGGAAGCAGCAGGGACCCTAGTTTGATCTCTGGCATCACATGCTGTGCCAGCCTGCTCCCAGGGCAGGCTGAGCCCCCATTTAAAAAAAAGGTACCCACCAGTGTTAAAGGAGGAAGTTCACACAGTAGAAAGAGCATGAAAGCTCAGGAGACTTGCATTCTTACCTCAGTTCTACCTCAGTCAAGCTCATTTTCTCACCTGTCCCGTAGAAGTCTACAGTGATTTCCTACAGGCTGCCCTCTTACCCCATAATTTGGAGTCTGTACCCACTGAAAATGCGACTCAACTCATATACCCATTTTGCAGATGAAAACATGGGAGTAAAATAGATCACCAAACTAGCAAGTGTTGGGGCCAGGTTACCTTTGCAGCTCAACTCTAGAATCCATACACTTAAACACTCCATAGTGCTGCCTTCCTTTTCTCTATATATTTATAATCTGCATCTTCTCCTACATGTCTATCCTAAATCTATATTTACATCCACATCTATATCGATTCTGATGATTCACATATCACATTTGCATGTTTTGAGCTCTGGGAATTTCTTCTATTAAAAAATCTACTAAACTCAAATTCTCAGATTCTTAAATTTGATACAAAGAACTTCCTTTAGACACCTTTTCTCTTTCTGTAGCTTCTGTTAACAACCCATGTCATAGAATATTCTAGAATATTATGAAAACATGCTTCTCAGGGCTCAGCTATGAAAACTGAAGCCTGGGGATTCCTGAAAGATGAGGATCACGAATCCTAGGTTCAGCTGCCTGCTTTACTTAGATCAATATAAATGTAACTAGCTTACTCTCTGTCCCAAGGAAAGCTGTCCAATTTTTCAGGCATTATGTGAGTTTACAGAGGATTGGCAAACGTAGACAGCAGAGTGGACTTTTGTTTTAGTCACTTTCCCACTCTTGGAAACCAAAGATCCACCATCCACAGCTGAGCAAGTTTATTTGCTGTGTAGTTTCTAGCAGGTTCACTCTAAAGTTGCCCCAGGGCAAAGGCGGGTGGCACAAGGGCCTGGTGGAGGACTGTTGCTTCCCCACAGCAGGCAGGAAGCAGAGAGAGAAAAGAGGAGCGAGCAGAGGCGAGTACATCCGTTCAGGCCAGGCCCCCAGAGACTCACCTCCAGCCAGGCCCCACTTCCTAACAACCCATGCAGCTATTGGGGATGAATGGACTCCTGTGTTCCAGTCACCTGCCAAACACATGAGACTCCAAGGGCAAATTTTAGGACCCAGTCATTGCAGTCCTACTCCTGAATACCCACTTAGTCATTCAAATTATTGAAAATAGATTCTAGACAGAAGAACCAAGTAAAGCCGGGAGCAACCTCAGGGTAGATGGTGAACATTTCCACTCACATGAACTAGAAATAGTACTGTAACAAGGAAAAATCTTGAAATTTGAAAAAAAAAAAAAAAAAGATGTACATTTGAGTTCAAAATTCAGCCAATAGCTAGAGCTTTATTTCTTGTGATATACAACCAATGTATAGAATTGTGCCTGGTAGGTACTCAGAAAATACGTACTGATTTGAACAAATACACGATCTTGAACAATTTACTTAACCTTCCAGAGCATTAGCTTTCTCATACATAAAATGAAGGTACTAATAATTCAAGCTTTCAGGGTTGCTCAGAAAATTAAATCTGGTGATGTGTCTGTAAGCAAGTTTTAATTCTAAAGCCTTTGAGTAATTTCAGCTTGCAGGTCCTGTCATCACGAACAGGAACAAATTCGGCAACACAGGATGAGTTCACTCCAGTTCTTTCAGCTTTCTCCCTCACACTTACCACAGAAGTAGGAGATTTTCACCAGTGATGAGTACTGAAGGATTGATGAGGCCTCTAGTACAGGAAGAGTTAAAGCTGCAAAGACAAAGGAAGCAGCATCCCTCAAACTAGTCAGAGGGAGTTTCCCTTCAAAAAAACATTTAGATGTCCACTCCTTGGTTTACTACCAAGCAGCTGCCCAGGGTTTGCTAAAGAAGAAAATGTCCTTGTCCTTCACCTTCACCTTTACATGCCTCAAAGCTGCAAGGAAAGATAAGATGTTAGGAATACATCGGGGCAGCAATCTAAAGTTCATTCTACTGTAATGAATTTCTTTGATGCTAGGGCAGAGGTGCTTAGAAAATACAGCTTGAGAAAGAAAAACCAAAGAAAGGAAGAAAGGAAGGAAAGGAATAGAGAGAGAGAGAGCAGGAAGATGACGGAAAGGGAATGTGGGGGAGGGGAACAGAGAGACAAAGATTCCTCCACACTTCATCCACCTGTGCACACCATGACAGACACTTGACGCCTCCTCCCTCAGTGCCTCTACAGCGACCCTGTTCAGTGTCACGGTTTCCAGCTGCTGAAGAGTCCAGCACTTGAGAGGTGGCTGGTTCCGTGTTCCATATATATCATATGCACTGGATTTCAGAGATCAGTATGTGAAAGAAGTAAAATATCACACTGCTACTTATTTGTTTGTTTGTTTATTGTGTCTTTCAGACAGGGTTTTACCATGAAGTTCAGGCTGGCCTTGAACTCACAGTGTAGCCCAAACTGGCCTCAGACTCACAGTTCCCATCTCAACCTCCCAAGGGCTGGGGTTACAGGCATGCACCACCATATCCAGCCCACGATGGTCATTTTTATATAGGCTAAATGTAAAAAAAAAAAAAAAGGAAAGAAAGAAAAAGATAAAAGAAAAAGTATTTGAACTATATAAAAATTTTATGAAAATAAAATACAGTATCAAAATTCATTCCATAGAGGTTTTTTTTTTTTTTTTTTGGCTACTAGAAAATTCGAAATTACATATGTGGCTCACATTCAGTGGCTTGCATTCCAGTTTTATTGGACAGTACTACTGCTCCAAAGCAATGATTTTCAAATTGTGGGTTATGATGTCTTCATGAATCATAAAACCAATTTAGCAGATTACAACCTATATTTGCTTTGAAGGCAGGTAAAATAAATAGACTGGATTAGAATGCATGGCATTTAGCAAAGTTAAGTACTGTTCTGTGAAACTCTAGCTTCAATTACACATATATATTATTTATGTATCAGATAATCATAGATAGTATTGGATAATACGTACAAAGAGAAGTACGATTTTATAATCCATAGAGTGGAAAGGTTTGAGTGCCCTTTTTCTAAATTATCCATGATGAGACAGTACTTTCTCAAGTCCGAATATCCCAGCATATCCTACGGAGGCTAGGCTTTGTATCTAGGGAGATTTAGAGACGAGGTAGGTCAAGTTCTGCCCATGGAAACTGGCGGTGTCGCCTGACGCTGCGCTAAAGTAGGAGAGAAGGGCAGCAGCACCGCCTGTTAATCCATCTATGAGTCATGGAAGCACAGAGGCGGGTGGAGAAGGCAGCTGCAGCATGGACATAGATCTCGCCAAGCAGCTCCTGGGCCCTGGTAGGCGAAGGCAGAGAGGTGCAGACTCAGCATCCCCGCCTCGAGTCACCCAGGGAACTGGAGCAACAGCCACGCCTCTCAGAGGCAAATTAGACCTCAAGTTACTAATTTTATCCACAGAGATACGAGGTGTCTGTCTTCCTCCAACACATCCCAGCAGGGCAGCAAATTTTCCTCTCCAGACTATTCAGGGATTCCACAACTCCAAGCACTTTGCCCCTCGAGGTGATTAAATTAGAAAAATACAATTGCTGCACATTCCTAGAGGCTGAGTTTCACTGGTCTCAGCAGGCTCCTGATGCAGCTTCCTTCTGGAGGGTCAAAGGCCTAGCCCCAGGTTAATTTAGGGCCCCGCTACAGTGCCGTAAAGAGCTGTGGTTAAATAACCCTTCTTGTACAAAGGCTGGGGCTATGGCCCCTCCAGAGCCTTATTACCCTGGGGACGCAGGACCACAGAAACTGTGGCTCTGGTACTGTCACAGCACCTTACCCTCCCTGCTGCACAGGAACTGTGCCATTGTTCTTACCTAATTTACCACTCAGGGAGGAAGAACCAGAGGGCCAGGTCTACGGGGATGCTGGAAAAACGCTGCTCTGCAAATTCAAGTGCTGTGGCGGCAGGCAATGTATCCGGAAATTGGATTAATTACATCTCATTGCTCCTAGCTGCCATCATTGTCACTAGGCCATTTTCATAGCTTCTGAGGACATTGCTTCAGGAACTGATATCATAGGTCTGGATATAAACCCAACCACTCTCCATGCTCATGAATTTCTGGGTTAACTCGTATCAAGGGCTCCTGAGAATAGACCTCAGACAGCTTAAGTCTCAGAGCACCTCAGAAGACACTTGCTTAGGCACTTCTTCTGTATCAGCCCTGAAGTAAACACATACTATCTATTATATATTAAATGCCTCATGCAGCCACATTTATTTTTTTATTTTATTTTTTTTTTCTCTTTTTGAGATAGGGTCCCGCTGTACAGTTCAGGCTGGCCTTGAGCTCAGTTTTGTAGCCCAGGCTGGTCTCAAACTCTCACAGATCCTCCCGCCTCAGCCTCCCGAGTGCTGGGATTACAGGTGTGCGCCACCACGCCCGGCCAATGCAGCCACATTTAGCTCAAGGCTGTTATGACTTCCACATTACAGGCAAAGGAACAGAAAGTACATCAGGTGCACACATCACACAGGTAGCACAAAGGACTAAGCTCCGGGAATGCACATTCCCAAGGCTTATGGCCATGGCACCGTCTCATCTCCCACTTTAAAACAAGATCTTAGAAAGCCCACAGTAGTGTCCATAACCCTGAAGTCTATTTGTAGCACATGGGATGAGAACCACTCTCTGAAAGCCCGTAGAGGATGAGAGCAGCCACTCCCCTCTGGACACAAGGAGGCGGATAGATGTAACATCCCAAGCGCCTGCTAGTCTGAGCCACCCTCAAGTGGCTATTTCTGTCTTGGCCTCAAGTGCCCGAAGCTCTTGTGGAGCAACCCATCCTGGCCAGCAGCCTGCGTTTCTCTCAGGCTTGTCCACTGTTCCTTCCTAACTCCCTTTGGTGCCTCAGATCCCCTGGAAGGAATGAGCTGGTGCAAGTACAGAATGCGAGCCCGGGAGCTCTCCATGCCCCTGTCCTGTCCACTCCATCCGTGCCACCAGTCAGGCCCATTCCTGACAAAATTTCTCTTCTGCAGAACTTCGGGTCCACTTGCTTGAGGGCCAGGCTGATTGGGCAGAAATGACAGATTTTGGGAGGGGAACACATCTTTTTCTCCTGTAGGGCTTTCTCTAGCAGACCTGATTTATTATTCTGATGAGAACCAAAACAAAATGTCCCTCACTGTGGCTACAGATTCAGACACAATTCCACACACATGTTAATGAGGCGAACTGTGGAGAGGCTTGTCACCCTGTCAACACTTGCTGGAGCTCCACAACTGACAGAACCTTGCTTGCTGCAGGAGCAGAAGGGAAACTGCAGAAGCTGTTTGCTTACTGGGTTTTGCTTGGCTTCCCGCCCCTATCTGGCCACATCTGACCTACATCCTGGCTTCAGATGAGAGCCCAGGGTGGTCGGGGACCCACCCTCCAGAACTGCTTTGTCCAGGCAGAATCATCCAGTGATATCTCTCCAAAGATAAATACCCTGAGATACTTGCTTGTTTACAGTATCAATTCCAAGTAGGGTACAGTCTCAATTTGGAAATAAACCCAGTGGAAAAAAAATACACCAAAATGAATTGCTTCTACTAGGTCAAGATACTAAAAATATCACCTTTCTGCATGCTATGGTTATTTCATAATTATATATCATTTTTCCAGTCAGAAGAAAAGTTTCCTTTGAAGTACAGACTGAATGGATTCAGCCTATGGATGGGCATGGATGAGAAGATTCCAGCGCCGAAGGCCTATGGTATTTGGCTGACACACGCCTACCATGGGTCTAGTCAAGGGTCTCCATCCTAGTTGATGTTCCTCTTCTCCTTCCAGTCCTAATCCTTATGACTCTAACCTCTCTTTCTCTCTCTGAATATTAGCTGATCTTGACTATAATCCACTTGTGCCACAGTATAGCCTAAGGCCATTTTCTATTGCTATAAGCAGACTGAATAATTTACAAAAAAATTAATTTGTTTGGCCCACAGTTCTGGGGGTGGGGGGAGAAGTCCAAGTGCATGAAGTAGACACCTGCTGGGCATCTGATGTGTACCGCCCTGCCTTGTCATCGCACAGCAGGTAGGGCCAGGAGGCCAGATACAGCAAGTGCATCCACTCAGGTCTCAGCTCCTCTTCTTATAGAGCCACTCATGCCACCATGGCAGCTAATGCTAATTAACCCTGAAAGTCCCCACCTCCAGATGAATGTGGAGGTTGTGTGTCTAACATATAAACTCTTGGGAAAATCCTCACACTACAACATTAAATCCTAATTTCAGTCTTTCCTGAGATCATGCTCAGGTCCAGCTTGGGAGAGCCCTGTCCTCTGCAGCCTTGGGCCCTGAAGCTCCCCTCTAGGGCCTCCTGCCCAGCTGCAGTAGCTAGAAAAGCAGATTATACCTGCTATGTTTTATGTCTAGTTGTCCCCACAAAGCCTCATGTAGTCATTGGGCGGGGACTTCTATAGATTGAGATTTGACTCCTGAGTCACTGGGATTATGTGTTTTAATACTGATGGGATTATCGGTCTGAGTAGGGCTAGGACGATGGGTGTGGTCTAGGGTGAATATCCTAAGGCAGAGAGCCTGATAGGAATATAAAGAGAGACAGACTAGAGCTGTTGCTCTCTGCTGCCCTGTTCAGTTGGCTACCTCTGCCACCATTTTGCTGCTGTTCCACCTCTATGAATTGGATGCTCTCTGCCCTGTTCCACTCAGCCTTGGGCCAGCCAAATATGGACTGATACCTCCATGAACTGTGAGCTGAATAAGCCTTTCCTTCCTTCATTTTGAGTGTCAGGTATTTGTCCCAGCAACGACTAAAAAGTAACTAAGACAATACCTTAGGTGCTCTTTTGGTTTCTGAGAGTCCAGTTTCAGTTTCAGGGTTCTCATAACTCAGCAACATCCAAAAAGTAATTTAGGAATTCCCATGATTCCCAGGAGATTGAGGTCTCAGTGTATGTTCTCATCAGCTCCACCATGGAAAGTAGAGATAGCTGCTGACGGGGATTGATCGTCCCCATGGCTCTTCTCAGTGCTCAAGGGTGAAGGAGCACTGTCATTATGGCCACCAAGGGATTTCTCATCCTAAATCACCCCGGGATCTTCATCTCTGCTCAGTTCAACAGTTAACTCAGCAGCCAGTTGACCAACCTTCCCCTGTCACCGGCTCTTGTGGAGGAAGATGATCCACAGCTGGATGTCCTACAGCGAACCTCTGACCTGTGGAGAGACAGCGAACACCGCTCCTCTCTCCTTGTTTTTCATCTACAACACTGCTGACACCTTCCTGTCAATGGCGTGCCACCTCATAGTTTACAAAATATATTCACACACACTTGATTCTCATTATAAATATTTCCCCACTTGCTGACAAGGAAACTGAAACTCAGGGTAGTCACATGACCCCTGAAGCTCATGAAACCAGTGATGAAAGTGGCAGGAGACATAGACAGACCCAGTGGCTCCAAGGCAGATCTCCTGCTCGGCAGGTAATGGCCCTTCTCCAAAATCTCCCAGAAGTGATCTTCCTGGGGAGAACCATCTGTGACCCACTTCACAGCCAACAACTTCTATCAGGTCCAAGGGCAAGAAAGGCCACAGATCACTTCATGTTTTGGAATAAGTGAGTAAATCTATAGGGGATGGACAGGGCTGGGGCAATTAGAGAAACTAGCTTTTCAGTGAAGATAGACATGTGAAAGACAAAGACCAGTAGGGGTGAGACAGCCTGACAAGTGCCAAGGTCAATAATAAGCAGCAATGTGATAGGTAGCAATAATCAGAAGAAAGTGGAGGAGAGGTTACAACCCTGGAGTTACCAGTGAGAGGCTAGAACTAGGTAGGCAGGACTTTTTTTTTCCCCTCATAATAAACTGTGCTGGTGGCTGACAGGACTGTGGGTCCTGCCACTCTCCAGTCACTTGTGTACTCTAGCAGCGGTTTTTCCAGAAACCAAGGCAGAAAGGAGTATTTTAGCAACTTAGAAAGGAGAAAAGATTAATCCACTGAATACCCAGGACACCCAAGTAGGCAAGGTTGGCTGGGCCTCCCTTGTACTATGTATGTGTATGTATTAGAGATACATTTGGGGCTCTGCATCAAATGCTGGAAATAAAGATAACTAGTTCACAGACCCTGCTCTCTGGGAATCTTCCCTTCAGGGAAGAAACCCACTCTGCTAACAACTACTATGCCAACCATAGTAACAAGTTCTTCGAGGATCCAGAAAAATTTTCCCAATCTGTGGGATCCACTCTTTGAAACCGAATAACAACTTTGGAGCAAAGCATTTGAGCCTGACACCCTCATCTAAAAGCTCAGTGAACTTTAGACACATCACATAGCCTGCTTCAGTTTACTCATCTGCAAAATGGGGATGATACTGATGGTTTTTTCAGGTCTAGAGTTGTCACTCAGTAGTAGAATACATGCCTAGCAAGAATAAGGAAGGCTCTGGGTTCAACTACTAAAATAATAATAGGAACAGTTTGATTACTGTGAATATTAAATGAGTTAGAATATGAAGTCCTTAGAAGACTGCCTGGCATGCAGCTGGACTACCCTTGCCAGAGAAAGCCCTTCCAACCTTCACAGAACAATCCTGTATGTATATTTGAAGGAGACAGGATGCACAATTGGATCATATCATTCTCTCTGACAGGTTTAACCCCAAGGTGGTAGGGGTTTCCCCTTCCAAACCAAATGCAGCCACTTTGGGCAAACCAAGCCATCAGTCCCATGACTGTGGTCTTCTACAAAAGCCTATCTTAGGATCTGAGAAAAGTAATAAATATTCATTGTTGACTTAATACTGTAGACTCATCTTGCAGATCAAAAGTGTAGATCCTTCTGCACACATCTGTGACTCTAGATGAATGAGGTATGATACCCCAGAACACGCAACGCGTGTGTCACTGCGTACCTCATAATTACCTTCAAATCTACCCACTGATAAGTAAGGTATGGAAAATAATCAAAGGCCCTTGGGGAAATCATTCACCTGCTTTGAGCTTTACATTTAGGGAATCAAACTAGTAGTGTCCTGCTCCACAGAGGAAATGCTATCATAGTGCTTGCCCCAGCAGAAACCCTTCTTGCTAATGCACACTAGGATCAAAGGGGTATGTTTTCCCATTAATAATGCCAGGAGACAATCCCATTTTGAGTTGTGGCTAAGGAATCTGAGGGACATAGTCCTCCAATCCTGGAGCCGGAGAGGTATTTCATAAATCCATGAAGAGAAACAGAAAGAGAGAAGGATTTTCTTCATGCTGACAGAGGCTGGTATCTTCAATTTCTCCCTTGCCCCTTTATGGCCAGACCCCACCCCACTCCCGGCTCTGCAGACAGAGTCAATGCTGGTAAGTCCAGCCTCCCCTAGCCCAGCCAGATGCCCATTCAACCATTTCTATGTGTCCTGAGAGTGAAGAAAATGGTATAAAACTTATGCCTTTTTTTTTAAATTCAGAGAACACCACCTCCACACCTTGAATTTGTTTGTTTGTTTGTTTGTTTTGGTGGGACTGGGGTTCAAGCTCATGACCTTTTACTTGCAGGCAGGTACTCATGCCCCGGAGCTCTCTCCTCAGCCCTGACACCTTGGATTTTTGAGGCAAGGTCTCCCTATGTGCTATAGATAGGCCTTGCATTCATGGTCATCCTTCCTGGTTCAGCCTCCAGAGCGCTAAGATCATAGGCATGTGTCATCACATCTGACTCAGAGAATATATATATATATATATATATATATATATATATATATATATATATAT
>PVJA010000587.1:20042-113173 GCA_004027025.1 Myocastor coypus | reverse complement strand
AATAATGAGACAGTTTCAAAACACATTAGTAGGACAGTTACAATAATTAATACATTGCATATTGTTGTCTTCACAGCAGTTGTTCAGAGTATAAGATGCAGGTATGATATCTTTTCTAAACACTATTAATACAAATCTTTCTTTTCATTGAACTAAGAGAAAGGAGCTGTATATATAGTCCAACAGTCCATAGTAGTAGTGGGTTCCCAGCAGAACTAGCAATGTTGGAAGCTGTTGACTTGAATCTTTTATAGCTCAGCATATTAACATGTCTTTACTTTTTATACCCTGTGGTTAGACTTTTTTGCTGGATGGTTAAGACCAAGTTAAAGCAAGACCTATTTAACAAAACAAATGTAACTTTTGTATCTGACAAGGTCAGACACAAAATCCCCTCAGCTTTTACTGTGAAACCATGTATAGTGTTTTGTAGAGCTTTTGTCAGTAATGGCTGGATGAGTCACAGACATTACTTGAACAATTTGCTCTCTGTGAAAGCTTGAGAAAATGTTTTCTCTCTAGCTGACTCTCTTTAGGCACACTATACATCACTGATCCTTTTCCTCTGTAACCCCATAATCTCCTTGAACAGGACCACTGAGTTATATAGGATTTTACAGTACAGATTCTCTATGTCCTCAGTCCTCACTGACCTTGAAGGGCTAGGGCCAAAATATTGGCTATCCTTATGGCCTTTCTTCTTCTCTAATTTTTGTTCTGCAAACTTGAGTTATTAACCCTCCAGAAGAGAAGCTTAGTGATATTACACTATATCATAGGCACTTGGGAGAGAATACAGTTTTGAAAGGAAATTGAAACAGATAAATAAACCTGGGTTTTTAATTTGTCCGGGAGACCTGCAGCTTAGTTCAGTTGTTTAAGCACCTTCTCTGGCAAACATAATCAGGCGTAGGGGACCAGGGTTCAATCTCCAGCTCCACAAGGCTTACCTGACTGACCCTTAAGGCAGCCTGAGCCAGCCAAAAAAAAAAAAAAAAGTCCTTTAATTTATCTGATGTTGCTGTATTTTTCTGTGATTCATGTGAGGAAAGCACACAGAACAATACATGGTCTGGATTCCTTTCTAGAGACGACTCTCAGAAAACATGTTTGCTTGACTCCTAGCATTAAATTGTGGTTTGTTTGTCAGCAGATTGCGCGTTCATTTGTTCATCTGTAAAGTGGAGCAGTATACTTAGTATACTTACTCACCCTGTAGAATTGATGGCAGGAACAGCCTAAGTGACGTTTAGGAAAACATCTTGAACACTCTAAGGAGCTCTCCAAATGCCAGGTGTTCTCCAACAATGATTCATTGTAATGTTTTTCAAAAAGGGAAAGGTAGGAGGATCATCTTGAGAGGAACTGTTGGAACTTTTTACAGGCTATGAATCTTACTCTCCGCCACAGCATGAAGCCACACTGAACCATGTCCATTGTTAGGTTAGTTGAAGGCTGTTAAAATGAAAATGTCATCGTTGTTTATGGTTTAAGGCTTACCTGTTTCCAAATAGGTTTTCAGAAAGAAATAATTTATTGCCAATACAGTGTCTTACTTTGGCATTTGAAAGAATGAGGAAGCATGGGGGAAGGAGAGTTTTAAGCAGAGTTGGTAATAGGAGAAAACATTTGAGGAAACGCCCTTCTTAGGAAAGATCGGCCCCTGCAGGAAACTTCGAAGTCAAGCCCCCACGCGGGCACAGATCGCCAGGAAAAGCTCTGGACTCCCCGTGTAGGGGGCTCGTCGAGGCTGAGCCTCAAAGTGGGCAAGGAGATTGGGCAAGAAGTCACCTGGAAAGAGTTAGTACTGAGGAGCGAGAGAGCAGAGCAGCCAGCCCCAAGCTACTCAGAGATGGGGCTGGGGTCTCTCTGTCCTGTGCGCGGCACTCTGGCCTCTGGCTGGGCTCCCCTATGGTGGCGCAAAGCTCCAGGGAAAGAGAACAGGGAGGGAGAAGGAAAGTGGAGAGGAGATATGGGGCAAATGAAAACCTCGAGGATATAGCAGAGAAGAGCCAGGCGTGGTGGGGCACAACAAAGGCTGGGAATGGCAGTGGAGGAGAACTGGACCTCACCTTATCTCAGAAATCGCACCTGCTTGAAGCCCTCTGTCCATTGCACGGGTATCTTTGGCACCCGGTACAGATCACATGTGAACCGTAGGAATCCTTAGAATGTGTTCTGCTTCCCAAGGCCTCAGTAGCCCAGCTATGCTCGGAACACATTAGGCATCATCTATAGTCTGAATTCATCAGAAAGGCAGATGCACATAGCTAAATGGTCAATTTCTGTCTTTGTTCCGGCTGGAAACATTTTAAAGTCCAATATTTTACAATACATATCCTTAATTTAGCAGTTAATAAAACATCTGAATTCCATTGGTGCCCCTTTTTAACAGTAATGAACAAAGATGATGCAGTATAACTTAATGGAGAGCAAAATGCATTTTGTCAAGGAAGAAGGTGAGAGAAAAGAAATTTAAGAAATTATGCACCCTTGAGCTGGGCGTGGTGGCGCACGCCTGTAATCCCAGCACTCGGGAGGCTGAGGCAGGAGGATCAGTGCGAGTTCCAGACCAGCCTGGGCTACAAAAGTGAGCTTTGCATAGCGAGACCCTGTCTCAAAAAGACCAAAAAAAAAAAAAAAAAAAAAAGAAAAAAGAAATTATGCACCCTGAAAACCCACTTTCTAAAGTAATGAGGAAGGCTAATCTGGACCTTGCCAACTAAATAACTGCAAAATAAAATAAACGACAAGCAAAACAACTCTCTTTTTTCAAGTTGAAATTCATCTTTGAGTCCAGTTGCAACTGAAGGTGTCAAACGGGATCTTAATCCTGTCAGGCTCGGTTTCTACACACCCTGCCAGCTCCCCAGGTCCACAGATACACAGAAATCTTCTAAAGATGCCAATTAGGGCTCTCTGACATCTCTGTATCCTTCGCTCCTGGTGAAGCATCCCTGAATTCCCCTGTCTCCTGCTCTTCCTCCAAACACGCGCTTCCTCCCTCTCTACTCTTGCTACCTCAACCACCTTTCTGTCACCTTCCATGAGACTGCCTCACTCTCCAAGACTCAGCTGAGGGTCACTGACCTTTCCCTAGAGTCTTTCAGTGCAAATGCTTTCTTCTGCCTGGCTCCCAGAAAACGTTCCCATACCTCTAGTAGAGCACCCACCATGGCCTGCTATTTCTTCTGGCTGTGTAAACGCCATTTTCCCAGGTACATGGGGCACTACCTATGATTTCTCGAGCCTGCCCTGGACATCTCCCATGGAACCCAGCCCAGGTCCTTGCAGAGTATAACTGACTTTAATAAAAACAAGTTTTGCTCCATATGCCACCATCCTTAGAGATTCCTCAGATTTCAGATAGAAAATAATTGTGTTATTTCCTGAACTAGAAGTTATAAATCACCTGCTTACAGTCTCTAGAACAGGGTGGTGCTCTTTCATGTCCTAAAAAACATAATTTATACAAGGCAGTAAATAATTCCTTTAGGCCATGAGAGCCGAACTTTGTTAAGTTTCTACCTCCAACATACAAGCCATCTCAGGAAATTAATAAATAGCTGGCATGGAAGCAACTTGGGCTCCTGCTAAAAGGACCAGCTCCAATGTACCTACGTCACATAAGTGGAAACAACATGGATTTGATATTTAGTCTGTCATTAGGTATTTTGAGAGCAGAAGAATTTATCAGATAGTCTGGATGTGGGTGAATAATTTTAAAAGTGACTAGGCTCGTTTCTAAAGAGTATCAAACAGGGGCTGCAGAGACAGCTCAGGGGTCTAAGCACCTGCCTATGCAAGTGCAAGGACTCGAGTATGATCCGCAGGACTGCATGCCATGTTGGTCCTGCCCTAGGCCTGCCAAGCTGGCCACCAAGACCAGGAGCACACCTGTAATCTCAGCACACTGGAGACTGAAACAGGAGGATCATTATGAGTCTGAGCTGTATAGTAGACCCTGTACCAAATACATTAAATGAAAAAAAAAAAGAAGAAGAAGTTGTTATTAGCAGTGCCATGCCATGCCATTGGTCCGAGTCTGAAATGGCCCCTGATACCTGCTGGTCAATGAACAAGAAGTTATAGGAGCCATGCAGATGTGTGAATAATCCCTTTTTAAAGGCAGCCTCAGATTTTCTTTTCATAATCTACTGTGAAGAGAATTTCATTCTTCATGAAGGCTGGGGATCCAGAGGACAGATTTCCCTGTGTTTGGCCTTGGGAGCCCAGTTAACTGTCTAGACTGTACCTTTTGCCCCACTGGCCAACTCGCTAAAATTCTTATCCACTTTCCAAAATCACATTTCTATTCAACCTTGAACAGCACTTTTTTAGGAAGCCTTATCGGTCATTTCTCCCACAGTGATCTCTGTTCACCTATAAGATGCCTGCTAAAATGAGTGGTCTTTGTTTAATGCATAAAAGTGGGCAATCTAGTCTTGCTCTTGCATTCCATGTGTACTAGGCTAGTCTTCTCAACTGGAGTTGAAGGCCCCTGAGGACAGAGACCTCTTCTGATATCCTGAATCAATTTCTCAAAGGGTTCTAAGGGTACCTTGGATGGGAAACAGAAGCCATCATTTGGGTCCATAGGCTGCTGGTGATCTTTCTTGCAAAGGAACTTTCTTTGTGGTTTATTAAACGTAAAGAATAGAAGGATGAAAGGCAAAATCACTGTTCAAGGAGAATAATTGAATAGCAAATGGTCACACGCTGTTCTCCAAGCTCAAGAAACACAGATGAAAAATAGACATTAATGATAGCAAAAGGTCAGAGTCTTGGAAGAATTTTTGGCCAAAAGGGTAGAGATTAATTAGGAATCCATTATTTATATCATAGCTTCCACAGGATAGAGGCAGCTGATAGAGACTCTGAATGAAGAGTCGGGAAAACTGATTCAGCAGTTAGCTTGGATATACTTACTGTGCACTTGGACAATCCCCATATTTTAAGTATCATGTACAAAATGAGAATAATGCATTAACTGTTGTGAAACTTAGAAGAATATATTTCTTACCTAAGTGGGGTTTTATTTACCACAAATCACTGGGAAACTAGATTATGCATCGTATTATAGTCTCAAGACCACCTTCTATCAGTCATAGCTGAGCAGAAGGAACTCGGCACCCCTAGTGGTAAAATTTCCCCAGCCTCGCTAGGCACAAGGCCAAGTGGGGATTCCATCCTGGGTGACCTCATATTCACTTCCAGCTGTGAGATTTTTATTGTTCCTGTATCATTCCCTTGATTTATATTCAAGACTTTTCAGATGAAGAAAGAGCTATTCTGAAAGGCCTGGTCAATTAGAGTGTTCCCAGAGAGAACAAGACAGAGCCAGAGGACAGGACCAGCAGCCAGATTCGCTGTCTCCGTATCTAATCCACACTGACAGGAGCTACAGATATACCAGGCTCAACATATGCGCCGAAAGTGTATGCAGACTCATCAGGTCCTGAGCCAAAGACCTTTCCCACAGGTGTCCAGGCAGTTGGGGAGGCTTGGGAGGGGGGCAGCTCAGTATGGCCCAGCACGCTCCCCCCTTCCACCTCCCTGTGCCACCCTGCATGTTTGCTGTCAGCTGCAGGCCAGCTGTGGAGTCCTGTCTGATGGGAGTTTTCTGCCCTTGGGTTCTTTTGAGAAATCTGACAGGCCCGATAAAGGCCCAGTGCTGATGAAGCTCTGCCTTCAGCACAGCCCAGGACCTCCTCCTCAGCTGACACACTTGGGCTGGCTATAATCACATTACACCCTCGTCTTTCATAATTACCCTCTTTCTCCAAGTGACAGAACATTTCAGCGGCAGAGAAGGGACTATTTTTAAACTAATTTCAACTTTAAAAAAAAAAAAAAAAAGAGTATCATTTTCCCCAGATGTGATTCTCATCTATAAATCTCTCCTAGGAACTAAAGTTGAGAGAAACTAGAAAATCCAGTCAGACCACTGGCCATCCACCCTAGGCATCGCCTCTGCTATCTGCCCAACATCCCAGCATTCATTTCTCCAATATTTCTTTTGCTGAGGTCCCTCTGTTCTGTATATGTCTCTTTCATTCCCTTCCCAGCTCTACAAAAAAAGAAGAAAAGAAAACTCCGGGAAAGACCCAGTGTTGTCACTACACACATCTTGTTTCTCTTCCTCACCTTCTCCTTCCCTCCTCTCCCCACTTCCATCCCCACGCCCTGTGCTCCTGAAACCAACAGGTCCTCCTTTCTTCCTTTGCAGCTGGGAAAAGCGATGGCTCGCAGAATGTTTTCTACAACCCTCTCGAAGCTCTTCATTGTAAAGAAATAAAGCCAGAGGAAGGCTTGGGGAAGAGGCAGGAAAAGAGAAACCACCTAAGAAGGACTTAGGGAAACACCTCCCACCTCAGCCTTGCTGCTCCCTACAGGCCTCCCTAGAAACATCTCTGCAGAGCAGAGAACACTCCAAAGAGGAGCAGGAAGTGGAGGTGGAGGAGAAACCAGAAAAAGAAGCTTTCAGAAAGAAAAGCCACTTTGAAATCATTATTGACATGAGCTTAGCCAAACTAAGTTAAAACTACAGTATTTGTTAATACTGTATTTAATAAGCCTAAGTTGCTCTTCCTGCCCCGCCCCTCAGCAGGCGTCAGCAGGACCTGAGCACCTCACGTCCATTCATTCCACCTGCTTTCATTTTCTTCTAGAAAAGGAGTAGAAGAGAAATGCGGAGAGGTCAGTGATCACAGTGAGCAACAGCTTGTCCCCAGCTGGCTGGGCACCTGACAGAAAGCACAGAGAAGTGCAGGAAGCCAGAGGGAGCCCGCGCCAGCCCTGGTTTTCTTTTTTTTCATTTTCATGTTTCAGAATCTTTGTTTATTCACTCATTTTTATGGCTGGCTCAGCCCGCCCCAAGGGCAGGGCTGGCGCAGCATGTGGTGCCGGGGATTGAACCACAGTCCCTGAAGCCGCCAGGCTTTCCCAAGCAGGGGGTTTAGACCACTGAGCCATCCCGCCAGCCCTGGTTTTCTGTAACTGCTAGCTCAATGGAGAACCATACAAGGAAAGGGCAAGCTTAAAAGAATGTCTCCCATCTCCTCCAGGCCCAAGGTTTACTGAAGTAGAGTTGCTCCCAATTTTTGGGACCAAGTGCTGGCTTTTCTTGGGTGGAGGGTATCAGAGATCAAACTCGGGACCTTGCACTTTCCACGCAGGTGCTTATGCCACTGAGATATCTTCCCAGCTCTCTGAGCCAACTAGAAACCAAGATCTTATAAATAAAAAGCCATCAAATAAATCTTCTCTCAAGTGGGAGAAACTGAAGGAGTTTCTAGGGAAATCACCTGAATTCATGGAGAACACATTAAACTAAAACTGTACGTCATAGCTGTCGTGATGCCCTAAATCTGGACCCAGGGAGATAATTTGAATATGGAAGGACTCTATGTAGCCACTAATTAAAGCTGACTGAGAAACAGCAGAGAAAGGCACAGACTTTGGGCAACCAGGTCTGGGTTCAGTCCTGGCTCTATGCTCATTAATGGCATGATCTTACTCAAGTTCCTCAGTCTATCCCAAAGCTTGTTTTCTTGTCTTAAGTAACAGAAGTAAAAAGAGAGCCCACCCCCAGAACACAGCCACCAGGAGGATATTCTCACCAAGTCGGGTTGGCTGATGTCCCCTTTTGGCAGATTGATGGCCTGTTCTGATTGGTTGCTGCTCGAGCCATGACAGTATCATAAACATCCTCATTCCTAAATATCACTCCTGCCTCGTTTACTGTGAGAAATGAGAAAAACAATATAAGGAAAGTGTTCTGCTTGGACCAGTTTCTGTTGGCACTGGTAACAGGATGCCTTGTGTCACCTAAGTGTTCTGGGTTGAAGTCCTAACCCCCAGTGCCCAAGAATGCAGTGTCATCTGGAAATAGGATCATTACAGACAGGACTGGCTGTGTTTGCATGAGGCAGGCCACCTGCAGAGTAGGCATCTAATCCAGTACATCTGGTGTACTTATAAGAAAGCAGTCATGGGAAGCCTGAGGAGCACACATGATAATGAAGGCAAAGATTACAGTGGTGCATCTGCAAGGTAAGGGAAGCTAAGGATTGCCAACCATGTCCAGAAGCCAGGAGAGAAAAAGGGAGTAGATCTTCCCTCAGAGCCTTCGTACAAAAACCAACCTGGCCAACACCTTGATTTTGAGATTTTTAGCTTCCAGAACTATAAAAAGCACTCCTGTGGCTTTAAGCTACCTGTTTATAGTTGTTTGTTATGCAAGTCCTAAGAAAATAATGTAGTATCATACTGGATATGCTCCTCAAAGCCCACTAAGACCATGAATTTATCAAGGACCAGGGAGGAGGAAACCTTAGCATTCATTGTAGTCCCATTGGGTCACCTTTGATCCCTCCAAACCCTTTTCAGCATCCTCATAAATTGAGTTTTGTCCTGTGCCTGAATACTTCCTATGGTCAGGAGCTCACTACCCAGGACAACAACCAGTATCTCTCACTATACAAAAGCTATTCTTTCTATTCGGCCAGGACCTCTCTTCCTTGAAGATCCTCTTATTTGATGGAAACTTTACCCTGGGATCTTTTACCACATGAAACTCCACTCTCTTAGCATTCATCAGCCATTCCAGCTCACAGTCACCGACAGGCCATGTTCTTGCACATATTGGAATTTTAGTAAATATAATTTCTGATTGGTTGCTGCTCAAGCCATGACAGTATCATACATATCCTCATTCCTAAATATCACTCCTGCCTCGTTTACAGCATTCTTTTTGTATAATGAACTTTTCCTTCCTCAAGCTAAAGAGTAATCAATTAAGATCCGTTTTGGTTTTATTTCCTGATCAGATAGGTTGTGCTGTGAGTAAAGCAATCACAGAGTCTGTTCTTCAAAACCCAGAGGATTCACTCACCCACTGTACAACCACTATGACTCAGTGGGGAAGCTCTGCTCCCCAGAGTCACTCAGGAACCCAGGCTAACAAAGCAGCCACCCTCTTGAACACAACTGGTCACCATGGAAGGAAGAAAGTTCTGGCAAGTGTCTCCTCAACTGTCAAATGTGCCAGCCCATGAGTGATACACACCGTTTCTTCCCGCAGTTCATTGACCAACACTAGTGACAATGCCTCACCCAAACAAAAGGGAGCTGGAAAAGGTGGTCCTACTGTGTGCTTGGAAAGCCAGGCAGAGACACTGATGGTTGCGTCACTCCCTCGGCTGGCTGGGCAGCCCCAGCACCTGTGTGCCTGGTTTTTGTGGCCATTATCTCCTGCACTGTCACTGTATTCACTTGCATCTTCATCTCCTGCTTGAGACTTAGAGTTTCTCGAGGACTGAAGCAGATCACAAGAAATGTTTGGTGCAAGCATGCTTTGGAGAACAACACACAGAGGTCCCCAGGAGAAGCCATGCTTTGCATGACCCTGAGTGATCTGGGCTCTGCCTCTCCTCTAAGCGCTCTCCTGGCCCCAGCCATACAGTCCCTGAGCTCAGCAGGTGCACAGTGCCTCAGCCTTCATACTCACTGTTCCCCAGGGCTGGGCAGCACCTCCCCTGCCATTTGTCTGGCTCTGGATTCCCTTTCCCTCCTCTTATCATAAAAGACTTCCCAGGGACTGATCTGTAAAATATCGCCTTGCCCCCTACACAGACACACACACACACACACACACACACACACACGATTCCCACCCTGGTACTTCTGTGGCTCCCATGTCTTTTATTTTGTACCCCAACACTTACCACTCACTGAAGCAAGCTCCTACATATGTATATTCCATTCTTATGTATTAAGGATCCTATAGTATACAATACATACGTATTTGGGTCATTTGTTTACTGACTGTCTGTTCCTCACCCTAGCATCTGTGCCCACATGACTATAACTTCAGTGAACAAAGCTGAGATGCAGGTGCTCAATATATATTTGTCAAATCAGTAAGTAACAAAGGAACAAATGTATCTCTTGAGTTGCCACATCTCTGGATCAAAACGCTAAATTCCTCTCTTTCCTGAAACAAGATTTTAAGGCCTTTCCGTATATGTGCCACCTCAAAGTCATCAATGACTGAGGTGGTACAGAGCAGCATAATCCTTACTTATCTTTCATTTTGTATTTCAAGTAATGAAGCCCATGTCTAAATAATAATTCAAGAATTACAAGGTTCACACTATTGACTCATAATAAGTTTACTTATGGACCAAGACTTAAATGTTTTTGTACGTAAAACTGTAACTATTCCTCTCTCTAGCATCTTGCTGTATTTTGGACCTAACATTTTTCCCTCTTGATATACCTGTCATTTGTCTTCCTTTTCCTTTTTCACCCCTTTTATTCTTGCACTGATCTATAGAGTGTGTACTGTGTGCAATATCTGCCCTAAGTGCTGAGGAGTATTGTGTGATAGTTTTGTCATGCCCGTAAGAAAAACATAGGTCAGGTAGGTGGACTTCAGTTCAGCAGGAGAGATAGCAAGGCCCCTTCTCTAAATGACTGAACACAGTAAGCACATTGACAACAGAGAGCAGTAGTGACAGAAAGACGATGCCTGGAGCCTCCAAGATGGGAAGGCAAGTAGAGCCCCAGGGGAGAGGGCGTTAGGGAGATCCTATAGCTGTATAGCTTGGTCTAGACACGTCATTCCACATGTCTTCAAGGTAGACTTGCTTCTCTACATGTGCCAATGGATCACTGCCTTCCACCCCATGAAGGCTTTCTCCCCTTTTTGCCCAGGGATTAGATTTATTTGATGTCCACTAATAAATAGGACATGCTCTATGTCCCAGTAATTTGGGGGGGGGATCCTTGAACAGAGTTAGAGCCAAAATAATCATTCTATTTGGCTGCAAACCACACTTACTTAAGTTAATGTTAGTTACTGGGTACGTATTGTATGTAATAATTTAATGTCACTCCAGTCCTTCAAGGTTAGGTTTTACCTTCACTTCATACATAAAGAAATCAAGAGACAGAGAGGTTAAATGATCTCCCCACAGCTGGATCATGATAAAGCTGAGGTTTGTGCCTGAGCAGTCTGACTCAGGAGCCTACAGTCTTGCCAGCTCTAGTCTGCTCTGCTTCCTCACTGGGAAATAAGGATAGAACTACAGTTCAATGTATTACATATGGGCTAAGTAGCAAACATGTCTTTATGCTAGTCATCGAGACAGCCTACTCCTAATTCAGTGAACCCTCAGACATTGCCCAAGCTGAAAGAGAAGAGAACAGTGAATAACTCGGGTTAATGGAGAGGGATTAAATGAATTGGAGAATGATTCAACCTTTCATTCAGTGAGCATTTACCCCTTAATTCATCTGCTTATTCATCCTTTCATGTGCCTGCCCCCTATTCATCCAAAATCTATGTATTGAACCCTGTCACTTCCCTGGACACACAGCCACGTACTACAGAGAAGATGCTGTCTGACCTAAATGGACCCAGCAGTCCAGGTGCAGAAAAGCAGACCAGGGATGCCAGTGGCATAGCAAGAATTCCTGGAAGAAAGGTGCCTGCGGGAGCTTAGGGGATGAATTCTCCCTGCATTTGGGAGAATGGACAAGGGGCCAGGAGGGAAGAGATCAGAGAGGAATGCTTCATGGGAGTAGGAATACTTAATTAACTCCCTCCCCTCCAAATTTTCTAATCTTGCTGTTTCTGAGAAGGGTCTAAAGCATACACAATTTCCATCAGTGATAAAAGACTGGACATCATTTACAAGAAAGGCACTGCGTGTGATCATTGAATCACAGGCGTGGGGCCCAAATCCTCAGCTTTCTACACAGAAAATGCTCCCTGGAAGATGAGTGTGGTGGTAACACATCACTACTGGATTGCGCTGAGCACCAGGCAAGGTTTCAGGTGAGGTGCAAAGCACAATCTACTCTCAGCTGATGTTTGCCACCTTCTTTGTAGATTCGTAGTCACTCCTACATTTTCCCTTAGTTGTTTTTTTTTTTTTTTTTTTTTTTTTTTTTTTTTTTTTTTTTTTTTTTTTTTTTTTTTTTTTTTTTTTTTTTTTTTTTTTTTTTTTTTTTTTTTTTTTTTTTTTTTTTTTTTTTTTTTTTTTTTTTTTTTTTTTTTTTTTTTTCTTCTCCTTGTAGCTCTAACATTGCCTCAAGGACCAAAGTGTGGTTTCTATTTTATGTAGGGAATAAAAAGAGAATATAATTTTAAACTAATTTTTATTACTGTGAATTTATTGTACTCCCCAGTTCTTGGCAACTAGATAACCAACAGATGAGCTAATTTATTATTTTAGCAATTTAAACAAGACCCGAGAAGATAGGCACCCTGTGATCACAGAGCCCTGGATCTGTACTAATGAGAAGATTAAAAGAAATGTCAGCTCACAGAAACCCAGATAATCACAAATGTACCCAAGGATAATTAACAATCACAATTACCTGGAACTGTATTATGTGCCCGGTTGGTTGTTCTAAAGTCAGTCCAGACTGAGTAGACGAAATTAACACAAGTAATGAGTAAGTTATATGGAAGTAGCTGGTGAGCTCCCTCATAATAAATATTTGAGGAGATATGAGAGGTCACCTCAGGTTCCACTGTCTCTTCATCTCAATTGTCACCTAGGGACTATGTACCTTGTACCTTCATGTGCTTCTCCTTTACAGTGGTGTCCATTACCAGGGAGCCAATCCTCCAGGGAACAAAGTCTCATACCTTCTGAGTCTAACAGTTACTGTGCCCTCCCAGCGTGGCTTTGAGGACCTCTGTAGGATGGTGAGAGCCATGGTGCCAAGGTGCAATTCTCAGGCTTTGTCTGGTTCCTTGGTTTCTTTGCAGGCTCCTTGCACTCCATGCTGCGTGCCGCAAGTTGCTCCTGAACTGAGCCCGAGCGGACAGGAGAGGATGGGCACAGATGGGGAAACCGTGGTCCTGAAGAACATGCTTCTTGGTGTCAACTTGATCTTGCTGGGCGCCATGCTCAAGCCCTCAGAGTGTCAGCTGGAGGTGACCACAGAAAGGGTCCAGAGACAGACAGTGGAGGAGGACAGAGGTATTGGCAACTACAACACATCCAGTAAAGAGAAGCCCATGGTCTTCAACCATGTGTACAATATCAATGTGCCCCTGGACAGCCTTTGCTCCTCAGGCCTGGAGGCCTCAGCTGAGCAGGAGGTGAGTGCGGAAGACGACAACAGTCTAGCAGAGTACACTGGCCAGACCTCAGACCACGAGAGCCAGGTCACCTTCACCCACAAGATCAACCTCCCAAAAAAGGCCTGCCCATGTGCTGGCTCAGGCCACATGCTACGCGAGCTGCTGAGCCGAATCGAGATGCTGGAGAGGGAGGTGTCACTGCTGCGGGACCAGTGCACCAATTGCTGCCAGGAAAGCGCTGCCACAGGTAGAGTCTGGAGGCTCGGCAATGGAGGGACGGAGAGGGCAGGGTGAGGGGATGGGAAGGAATGAGGGAGCCAGGGCAGCAGCCAGTATCTTTTTTTCACAGCCCAAGGAAGAAAGTGTCCCTGCTCCTAGCTCTCAGTTAGTTAATGTGTCTGTAAGATCTATAGGCAGTCCTTCCCCAGGGATTCAGTTCAGGGATACTCTGCACTGCTTAGCCAGTTTGAAATACATTAACCTGATTTGGGGGGATGAGTCAGATAACGGTACACCGGCTCAGCACAGAGATGTGGCTGGCAAGCAGGGAATTTGATGTCTGTCTCCACTCATCTTTGGCTTTCACAGGCTGTTGGATTGATATCTGCCTGTGTTAACCCGGCGGACTAGGGAATGCAGGTGCTCTGTTCACTCAGTCGAAGACTTCTTCCATCTGAGCAAATGATAATCATCAAAGTCTCAGAGGATCAGTTCCTGTCTTTTCCAGCAAGACAGGAGTTTCATCCTCCGCCTTACCCACAAGCACACACATGCACATGTGTAGATGCTACACATCACACGCGTATGCTTACACACGTGCTCATACAGCTAATTGCACTCCCCAAAGGCTGAGAGGGGACTTTCTTCTAGCCTTGCCTATCCCCTAATTAGTAAAGCTCATGAGTTCTTATCTGTACCTCATGATATGCAGTCAAGTCTCCAGAACTTGTTTCCCTGAGTTCAGATAGTAGCTCTGCTACAGTCATGCTTGGACCAAAGAAAGTTGCATAGCTTTTTCCTTCTCTATCTGTAGCAACAGACTAGAACAACAGGGGCTTATTAATTATAAAAGCACTAAGTCAGATGAGAGCTCAGTTTCTCTATGCATCATAAAAAATAATCGCTGCTATGAGCAGAGCCCCAATCCACTTCCAGCCCAGCTTTCCTCATCCAAGGCAGAACGGTCTTTGATGGGTAGGGGAGTTGGATGCGAGCATTCACGCCTGCAGGATCCAGTATCTCAGGCTCCCTCAGGTTAATAGCAAGGGGAAGTTTAACAGCCTTCATGGCCCAGAGCTCCCAAGGGCAGCAGACAGGCTCTCTTGAGTCGCAGCAAGGTGAAGATCAGTCCTTGAGGAAGGAAGGGTTTCCCAGCATGTTCTCACTTCTTCTCCTAAGAACCCAAACTGCCAATGTCTAGGACAAGAAGAGGAAGTACAGTCGTTCAGTCTCCTGTTGGACAGTGAGGATGGGCGGGTCAGGTCATCTTTCCAATGGAACTAGAGAAGGAGGGAAAATCAAAGCTTTGCATGGACATGGTCTCTGCTGCTCCATGGAGAAACCTATAAAAGGACTTTTAACTAGTGTCCCACCAGTACACCTGGCAGATTGGGAAAAATCCTGAAGGGAAAGCTACGTTAGACAACAACAATAAAGTATAGTTTTATATACTCACAGTCACTGGGGCTACATGAGGTGGTGAGGCAGGCTTACTGGATTTCACAGCCTCAGGGTCAAGGGCAGAGAAGGAGACCAAGCAGGTTCTTAGCTTAAGATATTTTAAAAAATAATTTTACTTAGATAGATAAATTAATTGCTGCAGCTGTATCACGATAAGAACTTGGGCAGAACTATGCACAGACTCTGGAAAGAATCCCAGCAGACAGTAGCTAACGGAACCCAATGGGTCAGGAAGTTTGTGGAGTAACCCTGGCACTGTCTGTTGGTGAACGGGCAGTCAGTGATGGAGGGGAGGCAGAAGGATGTGGCTTTATAATCCAGGCGACATTCCTCTGCATGGTGGATGGACTCAGGGTTGACTCCACCCCTTCCTGTCACCTTCATGTCCCAGAGCCGGCTTTTTGGTCAGAGTCCTCTCCTTAGTCTGTTGGAACTCAGTAGCTTGCCCAAGGAAAGAATGGGGGACTTGGGACTGACGCACCCTGGGGTAGCCCTCAACCCACGGTGACACGTGAATTTCGCTGTGCCCAGAGCACGCAGAGGATTGAGCCCAAGTTCCTCTGCCTGGGACTTTGTTCAATAATGCAGCCTGGCTTGGGTGTCTTTTGTTCTCCATCTTCGCCTTCTCTACCAATTGTTCCTGCAAACATTTTCCAGTAAGTCCCCTTTTCATGCATCCACACCTAAGGTCCACCCCTAGGAAACCCAGCCCACAGCTCCCTGAGACCAAGGACCAGCTCTTCTTTGTCTTTGCCCCCAGCACTGTGCTAGGCATAGACAACCACCCTAAGTTAGTTGACACATACCAGAGTATGCCGAGTGTCACTCTGAGCAACTCAAATCTCATCAGAGAATGAGTAGCGATCCCTGCCCCTGTCTCTCTGGCACCACTTATAGGAGAGGCCCCTGATGCCCTCTGACCTTCCCCTTGACCATTCCAGGACAACTGGACTATATTCCTCACTGCAGTGGCCATGGCAACTTCAGCCTCGAATCCTGTGGCTGCATCTGCAACGAAGGCTGGTTTGGCAAGAACTGTTCAGAGCCCTACTGCCCGCTGGGCTGCTCCAGCCGGGGCGTGTGTGTGGACGGTCAGTGCATCTGCGACAGCGAATACAGTGGGGTCGACTGCTCTGAGCTCCGGTGCCCGATGGACTGCAGCTCCCGGGGGCTCTGCGTGGATGGGGAGTGTGTCTGTGAAGAACCCTACATGGGCGAGGACTGTGGGGAGCTGAGGTGCCCCGGGGACTGCTCAGGCAAGGGGAGATGTGTCAATGGCACCTGTTTATGCCAGGAAGGCTACATCGGTGAGGACTGCGGACAGCAGCGGTGCCTGAATGCCTGCAGCGGGCGAGGACCATGCCAAGAGGGGCTCTGTGTCTGCGAAGAGGGCTACCAGGGCCCTGACTGCTCAACAGGTAGGAAGGAGAACCCTGTGGGCACTGGTAACAATGGTGACAGTACGTCACTGTCCTTGAGGGGTGAAGGTGGTTATTATACATTATTTCTTTTCCCAAGGCACAACCCCACACATTGCGTTATAAAGAAAGGTTCTTGGGCCGGTGACATAGCTTAGCAGACTAAAGCATCTGTTTAGGCAAGCACAGGCAAATGCAGGGACCGTGGTTCAGTCCCCAACACTACATGCTGCACCAGCCCTGCCCCCAGGGCGGGCTGAGCCAGACACAATCTGGGCACTGTAATCCCAGAACTGGGGAGGCTGAAAGCAGGAGTGTTACCATAAGACCAAGCTGCATAGAGAGACCCTGCAACAACCAAATATATTTTTTCAAAAAAGAAAGAAGGAAAGGTTCTTTATCTTGGTTCCATTCCTCAAGCCCAACTGTTTAGGGGCTATATCTAGTGGAGATTTTCTACTGACAGAGTACCAAGATAGCACAGGGCAGCCCATGGCAAAAACCTGGGAGCATGTGCGTCCCTCTCCTGAGCTCACTGCTTCGTATAAGGTCACTAGACTTCCATGGTAGGGACTCTACTCTGATGGCCTTATATAATCCTTGTCACTTCCCAAACACCCCCATCTCTAAACACCAGAGCTAGATTTAGTTTCCACTATCTTAATAACTCATAATAGGAATTAAATTTCACCCCTGGTCCCATGAGGAACCCACTAAAGACACAAGCAAGCCACAGCAGCCAGAGAATAGAGTTACAGGACCACCCCAGCAAGGGCCCTCTCAAGCCCACATGTATTCCAAAGAGTTGGAGCTGCAAAAACATCTCCCTCACCTGCCTCAATAGTCCAGGGACATCTCCTTTATAATGCCCCCCAAGAGACGATGGTTAGGCTGCGATGCCCCCTGAATATCTTACAGCTTGCAAATTTCAGGATACCATTAATTCACGAAATTATCTGGTATTCATGTGGAGAAGTGTATGTAAGCAAATGTGAATGGGAGGTGGGGGTCTTGAGGGTTAGCTTAGTTGTTTAAAGCGCCTGCTTGGGCAAACTCAGTCAGACGCAAGTGACCATCGTTTGATACCCAGCTCCACATGCCACACACCAGAACTGCCTGTAAGGCAGCTGGAGCCAGAAAAAAAAAAAAAAAAAAATCCTTCAAAATTTTTAGACTGGTCATGGTGGTGTGCACCTGTAACCCCAGGTCTTGGGAGGGTGAACACAGGCAGATCACTACAAGTCTCATCTATATAATGAAACCCTACATACCCTGTAGGCCCTGTCCTAAAATTCATAAAAACAAATGTTAACAGGGGGAAAAAAAAAAAAAAAACCACTAAAAGTAGTCACTAACATTCCAACTGTCAGAGAATATTTATTCAAACGGCATGACTGGCTTTGCCCCACATGACCAGGCACAAACAGGAACCAAGCCCATAGCTAGTCCACACTGGGGGAGCAGACAGGAAGAAGGCATGCTAGGGTGGAGTTCTAACTCCTGCCGCAACAGGGACATCAGTGTCACAGCAGGGCTGCTGATCTGGCATTCCTATCAGATTGTTTTCCTTATTTCGCTGTTTCTTCAGTGAGTGCTGTTTTAGTGCCTTAAACAGTACAGATTAAGTAACTGATGCTTCTATTTAAAGCTCAGAACATCCACTGGGAAATTCTAAGATAAGTAACAACAAACAAACATTTTAATACCTTCTAACTGAGCAATTCTAGGAATTTCCTAAAGGTGACATCCTGGGAAGCCAGTGTCACCAGCCTCTTGTCCTTCAGAGATATTAGTGATTCCTAGCAAATGACAGCACATTAAGACCATTCACCATTATGAAGTGGAAACAAAACAATAATCTAGCAATTTTTTTCACTTAGCAATTTTTTTTCACTTTTTCTACTATATTTTCTATATTCAGATTATTTCCTCTAGCCTCTCAGTTTTTTTCCTGAATAAGAATATCTTTCAAAAAATGCAATCGTTATAAGCAATTGTTCCAAAGCCAAGTCCAGGCAGAAGCTATGCCTCGCTGTTTCTGAACTCAGTGTCACCAGGCAGTTATTGTAGGCTGAAGCACAGCCTAGTTCCCAGAGTGGATGAAACCCATGAGACCCATTGGGAGAAGGCTAAGGGTCCTCGTGGGCCGACACTGCATTAGTACTATGCTGTAGCACACATGCCTCTTCACGGATTCAGTGTTTGTGAGTGTGTGCATAGCTGTCGTGCGCTTGACCTGCTTTCCTCCAGGGAAAGGTCATTTGCAAACAAAACTTTGATTTAAGCTAGAGCCCATCCTGAAGTAGAGACAAACCCTGGTGCCATCAGGAAAGACTGAGCAGCTGTTAAAGCAGCCACGACCAGGTTGAGTCCAAACCATGAGCACATATGAACTCCAACACCTTATGCGTGCTGCTTCGCAAAGATTTCTGTAGGCCCTGATAAATTATTTTACAGGTTCCCAGGCCATGTGAGGAAGTACAGTTGCATAATCTCCATCTGTTTCTATAGCAACCCTGGAGTCGCCTCTCCTCACAGGAGGAACTGCTCTTAATGCTTTTAAAAGACCAAATGCCACAGGTCTCTTCCTGAGAGGTATCTAGGTCATTAGCTAAAGTGCTCCTTGGCTTGCTCTTTGTGAAAAGACCATAGGAGAGGGCCTGATTTGCCCACTGTTCAACATCTCTGGCCAGGTACACACGTGACGTCATTGCTGCTCCCATTGCTTCCAGGAGTACAGAGGAGACCAAGGTCAGGACAGTGAAAATGTGGAGAGCACTGAGTAGACTTTCTTCTAGGTCACCATGTTTTCTTAGCGGGGGGGAATGGAACGCAGCTGCCCATTGTGTAGAGTTCATTCTAAAGCTTCCTAGGTCCCCAGGATTTCAATGCAACATAAAAGTGACAGCGAGGCCGCTGCATTTGACTCCTAGATTTGATCTTTGTTCCCTGTGTGCCATGGGACAAGATCTCAAACTTTCTGCCTCCATCCTCTTTTCACGTAAAGATGATAGAACAAAAACAGTCACGAGTGTGCACTCTTCAAACAGCCCATGGGAAGCTTCTCATTTTACAGATACAAAACGCAGCAATCCAGACAGACAGAAAGGTTTTCCCTGGGCCAGACAGCTCATTAACGATAGAGTAAGAATGAGAGCCCTGGTCTCCTACCAACTTCTAGCTGTTTTTAATCCTCTCTGAGATGCTAAGTAGAACAAGATGGAGGAATAAAAATGTTAAGGCCACATACAGGAAGAAGTAACCTTTGAAACAAAAGCTGAGCCCTATCAAATGGTAAAAAGTGAAGTGTTAGAGCTGAGGTGAAGAAGCAAGCAGAACACTTGTAGCGTCCATTCCTCGTGGTGTAGGTGAGGGGCGGGTGATTAGTGCGCTGGCCACAACTGCCTGTGAGTAAGAAGAATGAAGGGCAGAAGAATGAACCAATCCAGAAAGTTCTTCCCTCAACTCAGATCAGCCCTGCAGACATTCTGCATCGCAGTCCCTGCCTCTCTCAGGATGACAGGCACCCCAGGCTTTGGCACCTGAAGCCACTTGCTCTTTGGAGCAGCAGCGATCACAGAACTAACTCCAACTGCCCTCACCCCGTAATTGTAAAAGTGATACAAGATATGAAAAGTAAATGGCATGGCCACTTCACAGACAGAGAACCACACTTCTTCATACCACAGGCCCTTCTTCAGCAGCCTGCTTTTCCCCATGGTCCAAGCGGAAACTCCAAAGAAGTGGGATTAAATTCTTTGCACCACCATAGACAATAACTAAGGCATAAATCTCTTCCATAATTCACTTTCATAGTTAAACACTATTTTGTTTGATTGGGATTACTAATACCCAAGGTGTGCAGCTACTGCTAACCTCAGGGTAACTGGTGACGGGCGCCTCTATCGAGCTACCCTCCCCCCAAAGTGCTTCCTCCACCGATGACACCAGTGTCCCTTTTTAGGTCAGACATTAAGGTAGTGCTCACCACCAGAATCAGGTTTCCATGAAGCTGACGAGATAAAAACTGCTTCTGTACTTTGTTTTTGCTTTAAAATTTTGAAGTGTTCCGTTTGGTTCACTCTCTTCTGTCATTATTAGCCTTATTTTGGGGGAAAGCCAAAAGACAAGAAGGAACACACTAACCTCTCCCGCATGCCCTAAGAGTTGCTGATGACATGAGGTGGCATTTGGGTCGCTCAGAATCAGTGTGCTAGCCGGGCGTGGTGGCTCACGCCTGTAATCCCAGCACTCGGGAGGCTGAGGCAGGAGGATTGGTGCGAGTTCGAGACCAGCCTGGGCTACAAAAGTGAGCTCAGGACCAGCCTCAACTGCATAGCGAGACCCTGTCTCAAAAAGACAAAAAAAAAAAAAAAAAAAAGAATCAGTGTGCTCAGTCACGAAAAGCAGGTATAGAGAAACCTGTTTTCACTTTCTTACCTTTAGGGTGAGCACCAGCCTGGAGATCACATCTCATAAGGCCATCTGCATGGTATCTAATGGGTAGACGTGCGGGGGGGCTGTGTAGAGGTGAAGGAAGCCACCAAGTAGGACCTATAACCTACTCTAGAAATCAAAGGGCCAGAGCTGGAAACAGAACACGTGAATTTGCAAATCAGTTCTTCTACAACCCCACTAACTCCCTGACTTTTCTTTCCTTAATCTCTCTCTCTCTCTCTCTCTCTAATGTATTTAGTACAGGGTCTGTGGGGTCTTACTACACACATCACACTCGTCGTGATCCTTCCTATTTTTCAGCCTCCCAAGCCCGGGATTACAGGCGCTTGCCACCACACCCAGTCTCAATCACCATCTCGGTGCAGTCCGGGGGCTGTGAGGGCGGCCTGGAACAATGGGGTTGATACCCCTGGCCCCTGCGTGGCTCCCCAGCAGGCACTTTACTCCGGAGAGCGATCTGGACGGCCCAACTCCCTGACTTTTGACCCATCTTCAGCTGAGCTTTAGTTTCTTATTTTGTGAAATTTGCATAATCAAATTACATTTACCCAAACCATCTCCTAGGGTGGATATTAGGGGATTTTATAAAAATTATAGTCTGGCGTTTAGGCAAAAATGGTCTGTCTGGCAAACTGTAGTTCGATATTATAGACTGAAACATTATATACATGTAAGCCAGAACTCTATTTTGGCTAAGAGGTGTTAAAGTTATTTTGTCTGGGTTCAAACTCTAGTTTTTGTATTTACTGAGTGACTCAGTTTTCTTAGTGATAAAATGTTGGTAACAATTACTCTCCCATTATGTCGGTGAGCTGAAGTGAGATGACCTTGTTCAAGTGGTGAGTGTTATGCCTGGTATATAATAAATCCTCAGTAGAATCATGCCAAATACTGACCGGTACTATGTACCAGCTCTCCCCTGGATCTGGGAGTCACTGTACGCATATAATACAGGCAGACCTAAAGGTCTTAAAGCAGTTCGTAGCTTTAATAATTGCAGAATTATAAATGATGTAAGCTCATAAAATATCCCTTGAGGGTTTAATTATTTAAGTTTCACTTATACTTCTTTAGTTTTATATATTTTTAAATAAAATTTTAATTTTAGTTTCTGCTGCTGTTTACTATCTTCAATCAGAATAAATCCTGCTTTCTGGCATGTTGTTATACCATGAATGATTGGAAGCAAACACAATCAGAGAAAACACCCAGAATCGCCAATGCATCCTGCTAGTCCCTCGCCCTCCAGTCAAGGATCAGTTAAGGTGCTTCTCACCTCTCCTTTGCCCAGGCTTTGAGACTGCTCAGTGAGCACGAGGATCCAGGTGCTCTTCGGTCTTGCGGGCCTGTGTGGAGCAGCTGGCCTAGGCATACTCAATTGGAAAAATAAAAGGATGAGATTTCCCAGAGGAGAAATGCTAAACCAACAATAACTCTTAAGCCAACCAAAGCCTCTACTGCTCATACATAAAAAATGTATAAATTAATTATAACCATTTAAATATGAGCTTGATCTTTGAGTTCATCTATGAGCAGGTCCAATTACAGACATGCTAACGTTGGCCTCCTAATTAGTCTTAACGGTTCAATTATTTGATGCCCATACTGTGATGAAGGTTCACTTCCCAAGGGAATCATACATGAAAGGCTATTTCACTGTGGCTTAACCTTTGGTACCACCAAGTAGCATATGAGAAGTCAGACAAGAATGAAAATCAAAGCTCTCAAGAATGCTTCCTGGGCCAGGAAAATAGCTCAGTGGTCTAAGTACCTTCCTGGCAACTGCAAGGATTCGGGTTCTATCCCCAGTACCACATGCCATGCCAGCTCCAGAAACCCAGGTATGCCATGCCAGCCACCAAACCTGGACATGGTGGCACATGTCTGTAATCCCAGGGCTAGGGAGGCTGACACAGGAGGATCACTACGAGTCTGAGCTGCACAGTGAGATCTTGTACCAAATAAATAAATACGATTTTAAAAGAATAAAAATAAATGTTTAAAAGAATGCTTCCTGGTCATCATGTCCAACATCAGGACTAATGAAAATTAGCTTAACACAAGTTACATTTCTTTGAAAATTTAAACAGTGATCTTTTAAAAGGAAAAACACTTAATGCCTTAATCAGGCCTCAGTATGTACTACATATAATTTCAGCTCTTACAACTGGCAAGATAACTAAGAATGAATATTTCTACATGTCAAATCAGAGATTGGCTCTTCAGGCAACCCAATAACAGTAACATACTAAATCACCAAAACTTTTGGCTAATGTCAGAAAATATCCATAACTGGCTCCCTGAATGAAAAATATTAATGCCTCAGTCAGTTACATTTCCTGGTTTCCATGGTATAACTACTTTCTCTGTGACCAACTGCGAACTGACAACATGACATCAGCAAATATGGAGATGCTAAGTGACATGACACGTAAAAATTAATTTCAGAATAGAAATAATAGTAAAATGTACTTACATGACTTAAAAGTGTTGTGTCTGGAGTATTTATTACCTTGGTATGTTTGCTTTTAATATTGTTTACTTGCTGGTAAGCTTCATTTTTAAATATTATGGCTAGATCTAACAGCAGTCTTGAGAAATTTCTGAAAATGTGGCAGTCAGTTTTTATAAGCTAGTAACAGTGCAACACTAACATGTGGTCTATGCAGACTGGGACGTAAGGCCAGAAAATACAAAAACCTGCCGGGAATCACTCAAGCCATTGTGCCCAGCGGAGCGTGTGGATGTGGCGTGGGGGGAGAGATGACCAGGGTGGGAAGGCAATCCCCTGAGCTCACGCTGTCTATGTATTGCCTCCCGGTAGTTGCCCCTCCAGAGGACTTGCGAGTGGCTGGTATCAGCGACAGGTCCATTGAGCTGGAATGGGACGGGCCGATGGCAGTGACGGAATATGTGATCTCTTACCAGCCGACGGCCCTGGGGGGCCTCCAGCTCCAGCAGCGGGTGCCTGGAGATTGGAGTGGTGTCACCATCACGGAGCTGGAGCCAGGTCTCACCTACAACATCAGCGTCTACGCTGTCATTAGCAACATCCTCAGCCTTCCCATCACGGCCAAGGTGGCCACCCGTACGTACCATTCCTCCATTCCGCTTCATTTTCCTTTTCTCCTACATGAGACCATGGGCATTCATGTTAGTAATGTCTTTTCTCAATTCTTTGGGGACGCCTTTCATGGTTTGATCTCAAGGCAGGGGCTTCAAACATGACCCACTTAGGAAAGGTATATCATTAAAAAGCCACTTGTGAGGAAGAGTTTCCAAATACAGGCAGCTTCTATAAATTATAGAACAAAAGAACAAAAAGTTATTTAATTATTGGATGTTGCCTTCATATAAGCAAGGGTCTTACCTGAAGTCAGGGAAAGCACATGCTTTATACAGACCTTGAAACTAGTTAGAGATCCAAAACCAGGAGGTATAAAATCATAAGAATAATAAGTGAGTGCCCAACGGTACTCTACAGGTGGTAAGTGCACAACAGGGAAGAAAGAAATCTTTAAAACTACAGCTGATGGAAGTGGGCATGGTAGCACATGCCTGTAATCATAGCACTCGAGAGGCTGAGTCAGGAGGATCTCTGTGAGTGCGGCAAGACCAGTCTGGGGGCTAAAAAATTGAGCATAAGGCCAGCCTGAACCACATAGTGAGATCCTGTAAAAAAAAAAAAGAAAACCTTTAGCTGACATTTACTCATACAGAGGTAGCACAATTTCTTTATAGTCTCTTGCCCAGGAAATTACCTGGATGATCCATTTTATTATAAAGTTGAGGTTTTAGACCATAATTGAGAAAGACTGAAGGAAGTAGAGAGAGAGAAGAAACAGGCACATGGAACAAGTTAAACTTCTCTCTGTAAAAAAATCAAGTTTTCATTTACACCAGGGAAATACTCCTGTGTGTCAACACCCATATATTTTATGTTTAATATAAGCTTAGAAAAATATAAAAGATCACTCACCAATTGTTAACGTTTAATAGGAAACAGGTTAATAGTATTACATATTTTTCTACTAGCTAATAGTGTTATGTGTTTTTCTTTATATTCCTCTGAATTCTTAAACTTAGGCAAGAGACACTTCTAGTAGGTTGGGTACCATGCCACACCTTGGTGCTCCAAACCTCCTGCACCCTCACAAATGCAACATGGGCTGCCTGTGAGATGTCTCTTGGGAGTATCAAGGAAAAGGGTCTCCGTCTGCTTAAATTCTGGAATGAGAATGTTCAAAGGCAGTGAGGTCTAAATGGTAAAGAGATTCTAGCAGTAACAAAAAAACTGGAACAAGAAGCAGCCCTGGGTACATAAATCACCAGGTAAGGGATAAAAGATTTGAGATCATTTCATGTGGGTCTCAAATGACAAGGTGGTATTTGGGTAGCAAATGTCAAAAGTCCAGGAAACGAAAGGTCGAAGCACAAAGAATCAGCTGTGAAAGTTTCATGGCAGCCCAAGGACCTGAACTGAGCTTCAAAGAAGGCAAGGACAAGAAGCAACAGAAGGACAGGACAGAGGAGTCATCTCGTCCCCTTGTTTTTCAGGTGACAAAAGTCCTGTTATAATATTAAACTCCCCCTGTGAATGATGGCTCTATTAATATGCCTGTAATTACCTCTATTTATATTTGACCCTTCTAAAAATACTTCCTCTTGTGCCTGAGAACTAGTTCTAAGTATCTGGAGTGATGACGGGGAGGTAGGTCGCCATCTGCTGCCTTTCCCACTTTGCCCAGGGATGAGTCGTCACCCTGTGTCTGGCCCAGCTCCCGAGTGTCGCCTCTCTGATCCACAGGCACACCCAGTGACGAGGCTTCTATCTCTGTGCTGTGTGTTGCGCCAACTCAGAGCATCCCCACAGGCAAGCTCCCAGGGGACAGAGACAAATCCAAGTAAACTCAGCTGACCAGGCTCCCCAGGGATGCAGAATCAGCCCAGCCATCATCAAAAAGCACGAAGCAGCCTCCAAACAGGAGAGATGAGAGAAGCTGTCAGTTTTTCAATGGGAACAAACAGCCTACAAGAGACAAAGGCAACCTGGGAGCAGGCTCCCTGGAGAGCTGAGAAAAGTCACACTGTCACATGGCAGGGCTGGTAATTGGAACTCTATTAGGACAAGCATCGTTCCACCTCACTAAGCCTATGTTTGTGCATGTGTGTGTGTCTGTGTGTGTGTCTGTGTGTGTGTGTGTGTGTGTGTGTGCATGTGTGTGTGTGTTTGGGGGAAAGGGCCGGAGCGGGCATGGAGAGAAAGAAGGAGATTAAGCCAAGGGCTTGGGGCATAGCACAGTGGTACAGTGCCTGCCTGGCAAGTGCTAAGTCCTAAGTTTGATCCCCAGCACACAAAAAAAGAGAGTTCACATTTTGATGACAATAAGACAGGAAAAATAACAGGCAAAAGTGAATGAGGAAGAGAAGGAAGAATAATGAAAGAGCCAGCCAGATAGCTCAGTAGGCTAAAGCGCCTGCTTAGGCAGAGCACAGTGTCTGGGGTTTGGTTCCCAGTGTGCCTTGCCTCCCCTGAGCCTGGGTACACTGAGATAGTGACTGAGACTGGGCGTAGTGGTGAACACCTGTAATCCCAGTGCTTGGGAGGCTGAAAACAGGAGAATCACTGTAAGTCTGATCTATGTAGTGAGACCCTGTAGACCCTGTAGTAAATACATTTTAAAAAAAAAGAAAGAAAGAAAGAAAGAAAGAAAGAAAGAAAGAAAGAAAGAAAGAAAGAAAGAAAGAAAGAAAGAAAGAAAGAAAGAAAGAATAGTGAAGAAACAACTGGGAGAAATTTGGAGAAAGTTCAATGGATACAAAATTCCAAGTGTCTGCTACCTGCCATTGTCCTTGGAGGAGGCTTTTATTGTGCTTGCATACATGAAATGGAAATTTCTGATCACCCTAGATTGAGTAAGAAGATAATTTCAGTGCATATCAGGTGAGCAAGGAAAGCACTGCCGCTGTTGTTCTGCGGCTGGCATCTCCAGAGCCAGCCTGCCCTGTGCCTCCCTCTCCCTGCACATGAAGGGGAAGCCCTGCTACTGGCCACCCTTCGCTTCAGCAGGCCCCTGTATAGCTTCCGAAGATAGTGTTGGAGCTCGCTGATGAAAAGACTTTTTATTCAGTGCCAAGATTTACCACATTAGTGAGGAAAGGAAACTGTGATTCCTGTATTTTAATGTTAACATTTTCTGTTAGGTACTAAAAAGCAGCAAAAAATGGCTGCCTTTATCAAGTTTGCTCACATATCACACCCACACCGAGTCCCAGTGACACAGCACAGTGTGCCTGTCCTGTGCCCAGGACTCACTGTTTTGGTGGTAGAACTGGGACTGCCCCTCACATGCCACCCACACCCATGGCATGGGGTGAGTTCACACAACAAAACCCCAGGCTCTACTCTTTGCCCCTGCCAGGAGCCATGACACTGTCCCCCACACTGCTGTGTTCCAGATCTCTCCACTCCTCAAGGGCTGCAGTTCAAGACCATCACAGAAACCACCGTGGAGGTGCAGTGGGAGCCATTCTCCTTCTCCTTCGATGGGTGGGAGATCAGCTTCATTCCAAAGGTGAGAACCACCACCCCGCTCAACAGCTCTCTCTGGAGATCCTCAGACTTAGATCCTTGACCTGGGATGAGGGCCACCTGGGAAAGCCCTACCCAGGGCCAGCCTCTGTCTGTCTGTCTGTCTGTCTGTCTTTCTCTCTCTCTCTCTCTCTCTCTCTCTCTCTCTCTCTCTCTCTCTCTCTCTCTCTCAGTATTTCCTGAGGGTTGAGGCTTAGACTTCTCTTTCACAAAGACCTGGAGGCTGACTGACAAGAATGGCCCCAAGCACAGTACCTTGGCCTTTGATAGCCAGGGTGTGCTGGCAACAGCACAAATGCTCTGTTGAGGTAGCACCAGAATCTGGTGGAACACACTTTCTGTGAGTTTGAAAACCAGGTACTTAATGAGTTAAGACTTCTCTTTCAGACAAAAACTAACTAGCCTGATTTTAAGAATTCTTATATTATAAAATTCTTTGAGCCATGGACTTTTGGAGTTACCAAGACCTTTAATTTTACATTTATTTTATACAGACCAAGACTCAGAGAACTTCAATAATATCATATATCTACTTGCTTCAGGGCTCAAGACAAAATCCTTAGTCTCCACTTCCTGTTCTGAGGCTCTGTCCACTATACAAGGATGCTTTGTTCTCCTACATAGATGTAGTCATATTATGACAAGTCTACTATGCTTAAACATGGGCTCTATGCCTGTTAGTTATTGCATGTCTCATCAGGATTAAAATGACCAAGAAAAATGGCAAACAACTGGGTTTACAGAGAAGCAGAGAAAATCACACCACTCTGCTACAGAGGCAGAAGGAGTTACTCCATGCTCTCTTGTTTTACATGCAATATATAAAGCTCTAAATAAGGAAGGTGATGGCCAGTGTGAGCCAGATTCAAATGTATGGCCACATGGAATAACTTGGAACCTATAGGCTGAAGTCACTGTGGACATTTATCACACTGATTAGTAAGAGTACAGCTACAAATTCTTCATAGGATATTTTCTGAATGACATACAGTCCAAAGAATAGGGAAGAAGGATAGTGACACAGAAAGGACTTTCTGCTCTCTTTCCAAAGATACAGATAAAAATAAATGACTAAAATATAGATGGTAGGTGTGCAATAGCTAAATAGATGACAAATAGACAGACAGACAGACAGACGGAGGAACGGACAGACGGACGACGGACAGACAGACAGACAGGCAGGCAGGCCCTGAACTTAACATCATCAGGTTGCTATTTCTCCTTGCCTCCTCTATTAGCTTGTCTCCTTCCTCTCTCCTTTGTAGCATTTTTGATCCTTTCCTTCCTTTTTCCTTTCTTTGTACATTAGGGTTGTGTCACTAATTGTCATCTGGGTAGAAAGGAAACTAAACAATGACACATTTACACCCAGTGTAACACCTTGAGAAATTCCAGGTATAGCAAAGTAAAAGCTCCAGCTCATTAGAAAAATTTCTGAAAATGTCTTAGCTTGAAATATGTAATGTGTACATAGAAAGATGTTTACGCATATAAGCACACAATTACACTCCTCTAAGCAGCCAAAGGCATACCCATCACAATAAGTGTCCAAAAAATGATGGATGCTAACTGTAACCATTGAACATTTAATCTTTGGCAAGAGCTAATCTATATCTCCTCATGATTAATTTTTATTGGCAAACTCAGAAAACTCAGGAGAAGCCAGAGAAAATGTTCTTGAAAATTAGTTCTTCTGCAGCTGCATGGAGTTGCTCCTGGCCCCAGACCCTCAGCTTAGGTTAGCACAGGGGCCACAGACATAGCCCTGATCCCCACGTCCTACACTACACCTTTATGTTCCTGTCAGTCAGTTGAGTTCTCTCTTGGTGACTTCGCTCCTTTGCTTTCTCTGCTTCTCCTCTCTATCCAGAATAATGAGGGAGGAGTGATTGCTCAGCTCCCCAGCGATGTCACCTCCTTCAACCAGACAGGACTAAAGCCTGGGGAGGAGTACATCGTCAATGTGGTAGCACTGAAAGAGCAAGCTCGGAGCCCCCCCACCTCAGCCAGCGTGTCCACAGGTGAGCACTTCCGCCCTTCCCCTAGGGCTGCACAGTCCATCACTTAGGAAAAGCAGCCTCAGAGTTACCCAGGGAGTAGAGAAGTCAAAGAGGTGTGAGCTGAGGCAGTGTGTGACCTGGAGAAGGATCTCCTCTGCCAGATGCCCAGCTGCTTGTGTTTCTCAGTGCTTAGGCCAGCAGTCAGAGAAACTTGGGAGAGTGTCCCATGAAGTGCTCTGAAGACTTTTCTGATAGCATTCACCGAGAGGCCTCTTTTGTCTGTCCCCTCATGTCATGAGCTTTGGAACCAACAAGTTTTGACTCACTCTTGCCTAGTTTGAGATTTGGAAAAAGTCAACTAACCTCTCTCAAACTTCCATCCATCTGCTTTGTGTAACACCTCCATTGCCATGATATAAAGATTAAATTAGATGGAGTTCACAAAGTGATTAGCACTGTGTTGATAAGAGAGAGTGCTTAACATGGCATGCACGAATCTATCCAGAACACAGGCTTCAAAGTAAGGGCAATAGGAGATAAACCACTTAAGACTAGTAAATAAAGGCAGCAAGGTCAGTCAGTCTTTCGTGCCCACAGTTCATTTCATTCAAGATCGCTGCATGTGTAGTACTGGTTCCTTCGCTGTGCCATATCCAGCTGTACTGTTTCCATAGCTAACAAGGAATGTTCACCTCCCATGTTTTAAATTAGCCACTGTAGAGGACATGTTGTGCTTTCACCAAGAATTTCTCAAAACTTCAAAACAGCAAGTGGTATTCATTTTTGTTTTTCAACTTATTGATAAGACAGCTGAGACTTTTCTAAGCAACTTTTCTTATCGGCAACAAAAACTGAGACAGGTGCAAAGACTGTGTTACCAGACCATGCTTATGGAGTAGGGATTTCTCCTCTGCTATTTGTATCCCAACTATAAAATGCCAGGTACTAGGGCTCATGTTCAGCCCAGGAAACCTGGTTAAAGCCATCATGGCACCAGCTTGTGTGCCCGTCCTGCCCCAAGGCTCCATGGCTATGCCTGAAGGCCAAGATCTGAAGAGCCACACCCTGAATTATTTCCTCTCCCATGTATGAATGAGGGCAGCTCCATACCCAAGCATTTTACATTTAGTACAGTCATTTAAGATTGGGTTCTTGAAAAAAAAAAGTTTCACTCAAAAAGAAAAGCCTTTGAAAATCACCATTCTAATCCAAACACACTGTAGAAGAAACCCCCTGGCCTAAACTCTAAAGTGCTCCGCAGGAATCTTCAGAAGGGCAAGGCACAGCTTATCCTCAAGGTTATGCTGGAACCTGAGGAACTGACATTTGAAAATAAGCATCGATTTTCCACTTCAGTGATGGACAGGCTGAAGATCTTCGTCACTTTTGTGATTTGAAATTAGGAAATCATTAACAGAGGAAAGAATACTGAAAGGCAGAGATCATTTATAAGAGGACAGTGAACATGACAATTAAAGATCTTTCTGCCCTAGAACTAGAAGTACTTAGAGAAGGGCACCCAACTGGGGCTCAGTCTTTTATTCAAACTACAATTTCATAAAATTTACAGTATTGAGGAGTGGTCCCTTGAGATCAAAAGTAAAACTTCCCGATGCTATGGTGAAACAAGGCAGAATTTTTTGAATGAAGGAAAAAAATTCCTATTTTTGGTATCATATATGGCAGCCATGGAAAAAAGAAACACATAAACTCTAATTTACTTTATAAGTCAGGATTTTGTTTGGAAAGCAAGCTGAGGCTTCCTGAATGGAACTAGGACATTCCTACCACGTGACCAACTGAAGGGCAGAATCCAGCAGTGATGACGGAAAAGACGGCTGGCTCCCAGCTCCGTCTGCTGTTTTGAGGAAACGATTATTTAATTGTCCTTCTATGTCACTGTGACCTACACCAATCCCCTCCTGCAAAGTGCTGAGTCCTTGTCCATACTCAGATCGCTTTTTCCATATAGGCCATCTTGCAAGAGCAAGTACAAGGCCTCCGAGAGCTAGAGCCCTCTGTGTTTATCACGTTCTAATATGGTCAACCCATTACGAGTAGGGCTTCAGGATCTAAAACATCGAAGGATAAAAGCTTCGTGTGGCCGTTGGACCCTTTCTTGATGACTTCTTTTTTTCCTCCAAAGCGTCAGTCCATTGGAATTCTGCCCTTTCCTCCTCATGCTTGAAGAGGCTTGTCCAGTCACTTCATCATTCACGGACTATATCGAATCAGGCACTAAGCTTATCCCACAATTAGGAAGCTACTCCCCATCTCATAACCCAATTAAATAAAGTTTAAAAGTTCCTACTTACATAAAGCCACCAAGTGCAGCATACTGAAGAGAAGTTGCCTAAGCGTTTCCTATTATATCACATGACTACCTCAAAGATGAAAAACAGGGCTTGTCTCAACACCACACCAAATGTTTCCAAAGTGGTCTGGTGACTTTCATTTCAGGCTGGTGACAGTACCAAGGGATAGACCCTTCCCAGAGACAAAGTAGAAGGTGGTCCCAGAAATGCCAGTTAAAAATAAGCCTTAGTTGACACTCTCAGGTATTAAAGAAGAGCAACTTACTTAGCCTAGACTAAGCAAGAGAGAACTTACTAGAAGGCCATAGAGCATCTCATGGAAACCAGAAATTCATGTGGGCCTCATAAAAGATTTCACAAAATAGATCCTTAAGAATTGAATTACTCTTGATATCTCTCTAGAAGGTCCACATGGTCATTCACTTCTGCTTCTGTCTATATCTGCTCTCTCCTCCTCTCTCTCCTCCTGTTATTTTTTCTCTCCCCTATCCTGTCCCCCCTTTCCTTTTCCTCTCCTCTCCTCTCCTCTCCTCTCCTCTCCTCTCTTTATCTTCCACCAGATGCTTCCCATTTCTGTATGAATCTGGTATAGAACCTTCTCCCCAGGCCTAGCTCCATATGGACCACGACAGGCTAATTAGAGGACCAAGTCTCTGGTGCCAATTCATAATCTTTAAAGAATATTAACAATGTGCAACTCTAGCCAGAAGGCTGTAGTCACAAAGAAAATGCAAACATAGAGGCTAGGCTTACTCTCTGAGTGACTAATGAGCAGACATCCCATGAGAAGTTCAGAATACCACTTTCTATTCTGACTAAGCCCTTTCTTTCTCTCTTCCCAATCTGCAGTCTCTCACTTCCCCTACTTAGTATAACTAAATATGAAGTTACACCAAGCAGGAGCTGGCACCATGGATGTAGCCCTGTAGGAGACCAGCTAGATATCACTTTTGCTGCACAGGGTACTTGAGAGACATGTCCTAAAGAATTTGAGTGCCTGTGTGTTCCTGCTGTGCCCTGATGGCTTAGGAATTTGCAGCCACCAGAGGAGAAAAGTGACACAGAATGGCTGCTCCCAAGCCAGGATCCCTTTTAATCAGAGGAGCACATTTCCTCAGGAGGCACGTCTGGGGTCCACAGGTGAAAGCATCTGCTGGGTGGCTGCCCTATGAGTATAGCTGAACAGGGACAACTTGGGACATCCCTTTTGTCAACCACACCACAATATCAAGTTTAGAGAGGGTGACCATTTCCTCATAGCTCAAGGAAAGGCAGAGCTAAGCTCCTGGCACACTCCAGAACCCCATCCTCGGCATCCATTCTGTCCCAGAACATCCAGAAATGGACATCAGAAAGTGCCATTCTCCTGCCCCAAGAGGAAGTACTAGCACCTCAAAGCTATAGACTGTTATGTGGAGTCTGAGGCCAGCCGTCAAGGGAACTGAGCTGCAATACCATCTTCCTGTGCCTCGTTTTCTCTATCTATCCTGTCTTTGATCAAACCAGTGTCAGGGGAAAAGAGAGAGATGATGCAAAGACTTATTTCTGAAACAACTTTTCCCTCTCTCTGATCTCTCTCATCCAGTCATTGATGGGCCGACCCAGGTCCTGGTGCGGGATGTCTCTGACACCGTGGCCTTTGTGGAGTGGACTCCTCCTCGTGCCAAAGTTGATTTCATTCTCCTGAAGTATGGGCTGGTGGGTGGGGAAGGTGGGAAAACCACCTTCCGGCTGCAGCCCCCCCTCAGCCAGTACTCGGTGCAAGCCCTGCGACCTGGCTCCCACTACGAGGTGTCTGTCAGCGCTGTCCGAGGGACCAATGAGAGTGAGTCTACCACCACCCAGTTTGCCACAGGTAAGACTGGGCTGCGAGGGTGGAAGGATCAAGAGAGTGTAGTGGGCCTCTGCATCCTACCAGTGGCTGCAAGAGGGATGTCAGAACTGGGGGCGTTCCTGTGGATGTTAGCATCGTTGAGTAATAGGAAAGCAGTCAGGAGAGCCAGCTTCTCACCCAGTTTCCTCTGGTCTCATGTCTGCCTCCATCATCCCTTCATCCTGTGTTTCCCCAGTCTCTCCTTTACAAAATGATGGCCTTGCCTTGAAAACACGTAAGCTCCCCACTGCTAGCCCAGATGGCAATTTTGTGAGAAGTCAGGAAGGGTGCCTCTTCCTCTAAACACTTTATGCCATTCCCTGAAAATTGCTGTCAAAATGCTGGGAAGCCTGTTGTGCCTGCATGATCAAAATGCTGCACTGTATTACTACACAAAGCCAACCTCTGCAACCAGAGGGAGCTTCCCTTGAGACCTGTGACTCACACACCACGTGTACACACTAGCCATTAGGGGAGCAGAGAGGCCAGGTTCCCATGCACAGGATGCTGAATCAAACACGTATGAATACCTCGTCCTTGCTGCGATGACCACGGCCACCCCCTCCCAAGGCTATCAGGACTCAAAGAGTATCCAGCAGTCAGGAGAGGCCAGACCGCAGAGGGATTTGTCAAAGTACCCATCAGTCTGGCCAGCTAGCAGGTAAGTAGGACAGGCAACATCAAGCTTCCCGACAAACTCTCTGGGTCAACCAGGTCTGTGATCAGATTAGCAACTAAGTCTCTAAGCCAGATTGTTGGTCTTGGCCTCTCTCCCTTGGGGAGGTCACCTGTCAAAGAATGCTTCTGCCAACTTCAAGTTTTCCAGAAATCAAAAGAAACCAGCGACATCTGTAAGAACACAGAACCACCACCTTCTGATGGAATAGAAGAATCACTAATTCAAGTGCCCTACACTACTGTGGGTTGCATATGTAGCCTAAAAGTCCATCACAGCATGGAGTCCAGGAACATCTAGAAGCCTCAATAATAGCATTCCCAGCTATATATGGGTTTTAAATCATGATAAGTAAGTCAAAGAGTAAGACAAATGGACAGCAACCTTTCTTCCAGATTGGAGCAGATACCTCAGTGGTACTCAAATGGGTTTACACACTGTATGGCCATTGTGAGCATGAGCCAGTGGGTCCGCATGGCAGAAGTACATACATACCTGACCTGAGATCCACCCATCCTTGGAGAGAGAGTAGCTAAGAGGCTGTGCCCAGGCCTTGCCACAAAACTCAGCATTAGTTAAGTCCATTTCCCAAGCAATAAAGAGAGGCCAGGGGTCTCCTGATGGCGCTCCCTCCACACAGAAGTCACTCCCATAAAGGAAACAAGTGTAATGAATGGCAAACTGCAGAACACAGGGCTTCATTCAGCAAAGACCCTGAAAAGCTCTCTCTGGTACCAGACTCCACTCCCTCACTGCAGGTTTGGCCTTGGTGTCTTTCACTAAGCACGTCTTGGGATCCTCAGACACTGAATGTGCTTTGGGGAAAAAGGAATCAGGTTCTGCCCATTTCTCTTCCCTTCTCCTTCATTTAACCTTTAAAATATGTGTGGGACTGTCTGAGCCAGGAATCCCTTCTTAGTTATAAAATTCAAGGCAGCCTCCCCACCTCCCACACACAGCACCTCCTGCTCAGGGTGGTGATATCTACTGTGGATGGCAAGTCCCACATTCTTTCCCTCACTTCCAGATAGACTGGGCTAGAAAAGTGGTTTCTTTGTGCTCTGCTCTGATAAGGAGTTTGAACAGGCAAAGGGGGGTGGAGGGTTCTCAAGCGGTGTGATGAAAAACGAATTCTTGGTGCTCAGACAAACAAGATAGAAGCAGGATTGGCTGGTGGCCCAGGAAAATTCTGATCAAGACAATTATGTTCTACCTCCTCAGAGCTCAGCCTGAGCTTTGGTGTGCTGCTGCTTCGTGGCCCTCCATTCCCGGTTTCCTGGTGGACCTGGCAGTAGCTAGGAGGCTGTCTTCTCCATGCAGACATGGTTTGCACCGTGGATCTCCTCGCCTTAGTCCCATGACTAGGAGAAGCCATGGGGTGGAAAGATGCAAACAGTTTTTGCAGCCAGACTCTCAAAGTCCGGGGTTAGCAGGTGCCAGCTGAATGATGAAAGGATACCCAGACTCCCATCATAGGGCCTCCAGTCATTGCAAAACTCTGCTTAAATTCAAATTAACCAAAGTGCTTTTCCAGGTGATGGCTTAGACACTAGGAGTGCACTAATTGCACAGGCAATTAAAACAGAGATTTGCTTCCTGCATGGTGCCTGGGTCCTACAGCTATTCTAAAAAAAAAAAAAAAGAACACTGATAGAAGTGCAGCAAAGCCAAGGGTGAGAAGAGAGAAACCAGCCAAGAGGAACGGAAGTCACCCTCGAAATCTCCCCACCTCAGCTGCCCTGCTTTCAGCTGCCCTCCTAGGGGACTCCAGAGGCTGTCCTGTCTCCTGGTCTCTTTCCTTTGAGCACAAGTCTGTCTCAGAATTCAGCCACAACCACATCCAAACGGAGTGCTCCAGACCTCACTGGAATGTGACAGGCTGAATCCTGTCCACTAAAATGGTAGTAAGGCCCCAGCCTTCAGGTTCTATGAGTGTGATGTGGTCTTTGGAGGTAGGGTCTTCGCAGATAGGAAAATGAAGACAAGCTCATTAAACTGAGCCCTAATCCCATCTGACTGTTTCCTTACAAGAGGGGAAAACTGGACCAGAACCAGCCAGGCACATGAAGAAAATGTCATGTAAAGGTAAAGGCAGAGATACAAACCAAAAAATGCCAACGGTGGCTGTCAAATCTTACAAGCCATGACAGAAGCATGCCACAGCCTCCCACAGCCCTCAGGCACCAGGATCTTAGGCTTCCAGACAATGACTTCCTGCAAGGACATCCAGTTTGGAGTGCCTCGTATGTCAGCCCTCAGCGACTAATAGGACACCCAAGCCTCAAGGGCTCAAGCTCCATCTGCTTATCAGCAAGGGCCCTCTGGGTTCTCCATGAAGATCTGCCACCAGTGTAGTCAGGATGGCATCTGCCAACTCAGCCGGTGGTCTGGCTCAGGCAGTGAGAGGGGACTTTCTCCCCTTGCCAGACCAGCTGCCTTTGTCAAAGCTGACCTTTTCCCTGTATCACCCACCCCAGTCATCCTCAAAACCCCACAGCTCCAAACTGTGAGGATAACAAGACTTTTCTACAGGCTTTGTGATAGCCCATAAGACAGAAAAGAGATAACGTTCACCTGGTCATTGGTGTGGATTATCGAACTTCTGCTGGGTCTAAGTACTGCTGTAGGCACCGAGGCTACAAAATAAGCAAGATAAACAAAATCCAGGCATATATGAATACTTCCTTGTGAGGAAAGTAGGACAATGAAAAGAAAAATATGACATTTCAGTCATAAGGACTATGATGAGAAGAGAAGAGAAATGGGTAAGACAGAGGGAAGCTCTGCTGGATGGAGGAGTTTGGAAAGACCCTAGGAAATTGCATTTCAACTAAGACCTAGGTTGCCTAAGTCATGGGAGGACCAAGAAAACAGCAATTGGGGCAAATGGAGGGTAGTGCAATGAGGTAGGAATTAGCCTAATGTGTTTCAAGAGTAGGGCAAAGGCAGCTCAGCTGGGCCATGATGGGTGAGGGGCAGAAATATTAGGAGGTGATGTCTGAGAAACAGACTGAACGAACTCATTCAGCAACCTGCAGACTATCATTAGCAATGATAACACAGAGAACAGGAGAATTAGTAAGCAGAAGAATTTCTACGGTGATCTGGCTGTAGATATGGCTATTGCTACAGCTTTCAGACCATTGGATCTTTGCTTCATCCTGAACTGCCGGCATTGTATAGAGACCAGTTCAGTGTCACCCTAGGGTATGTCCTTCAAATGACCCTCTGTGATGTCAGGTTTCTAGACCTGGAAAGCCCATCACCAGCATCCCCTGTTCTAAGACTCACCTTCCAAGCCTGACTTCTGGTAATGACCTCTTAAGGTCATTGGCATTTGAAGGGTCCAGCCTCTCTCAGAGAAAAACACTGCCCTCACCTACAGGGTATAAGACCTGTGAACAAACACCCCAAAACCAATGGCAGTGATTCTACCTTGAGTCCTTACACAAAGGAGAATGTTCCAAGCCATCGGGTATTAGTTCTGAAGAGGTGTAAGACTCAACTCTAACCCTAGCCATAACTTCAACTGCTTTTACTCTAGCTCATCTCTGACCACACACCCCTGCCACCCCTAGGACCTTTGTCCAGCCTTTTTCCTGCATGAGGCTGCATGAGATTCAGAGCGATGCTGCCTAGCAAGGCCCTCCACCTGCCTCTCCATCCAATGGCTAGAGAAATAATGCGTGAACCACACCAAGGATATACAGCATCCAGCATACTAAAGAACACCGAATGAAGAAGCGCTTCCCAGAAAAATAAGCTGCCGAGATATAAATCTGCTAAAAGATTCACCCAATTTACACCACCAAACAGAATGCTTCTCACACACGGAAGCCTCTGCTTTCAGATTGATTCACAGCGTTCCCTTCTTTGCAAGAACAATTGACAGATACTCGCCTGCTTTGCTTTTGCAAATTACAACAGTCCACTCAAGGTTTCCTTAGAACAAATGGCTGTTCCATTCCAAATTAAATGCATGTCTGAAAGACAAGAAGTATTTGGAACTTTTTAAGCAACAGATTTTCAGGGCAGCCCCTTATTTCTCAGACTGTTTATGTCATTCTTCCCCCAGCGAGTCTAAGGAGATTACCAGTCCTAGGGGAGAGAAGTAGCTTCCCTTAGGTGTTAGGAGAGGGTCCAAGGCTGATATTCCCTTCATTGCATCGAAAACCTGGGAACCCCAAGAGCAGTTTTGGGGACCAGATGGCTGAAACTTAGAAAGAATGTAAGAGGCCGCTAGAAGCTAGTCCAGGACTTGGACATCTATTTGTGTACCGGGCAACCTTGACATACATTGTATAATCTCTCCAGCAACGTGGACTGTCAGTCAATATTATTTGTCCCTGTGATGCAAGTGCCCATCAAATCCTCATGAGAGTGAAAAACATGTCCATCATCCCATAACTGTGGGGCTCAGAGCTGAGGGTCAAATTCAGGCCTAGCTGCAGAGCCCACATTCTTCCCTCTGTACCGCGTCTTCCATTTATACCTTAAGTTCCCAACCTGAAGACCTTCCAGCTGTTCCCACACAAGTAAATCCATGAGAAGATATCATGAAACCAAAAATATCTTTTTAACTTTATGTTCAAATTTCATGTTGCTCTATTCTATTGAAATCACATGAGTGTTATCCTTGATTTTCTCCTATTAAGGTTTTCTTTGTTTTGTTCTTAAGGTTATAATGTTAACTTGGTCATTTTCAAGTTCCTAGCACACCACTGAAACTCTTGAATGGTCATGGCAGAAACACAAAGTATATTGATGTCTGATTCCTGTGTGAAATCCTCTGACCTGGCTGAAGAGTTTGTAACATCAGAGTAAAAGCTAAGAGCAAGCACGCCGGAACATGAAGCAGAGGGCCAGAAGTCGTGGGCTCTCCTCAGCCACAGGCTTTCAGCCACAGGCTGCTAAAATTCCAGATGCACCTTTCTGTGTTCAGTGTTGGTGATGTCTGTCTATTTTTAGAGATTGATGCTCCCAAGAATCTGCGAGTTGGTTCCCGCACAGCAACCACCCTTGACCTGGAGTGGGATAACAGTGAGGCAGAAGTTCAGGAATACAAGGTTGTGTACAGCACGCTGGCGGGGGAACAATATCATGAGATGCTGGTCCCCAAGGGCTTTGGCCCTACCACCAGGGCCACCCTCACAGGTAAGACCCACCTCATTGGAACATACTAGGTGCTGAGTTTACCCTGGCATAGCATCCCATATCCAACCTATCACCAAATCCTATTGAGTTAAATGGTTAATTACCCATCAAACAATGCCTGCAGCTTTTCATATCAAAAATGTCTGTTAATTACCTATCAAGTGTGCCTACTACTTTCATTGTGTTGCCATCACCTGCTCTACGCTACTCACCTCTCTGCCCTTCATTACACCAATAAATCCTCACACTTTCTTCAGCCCCGTCTAATCCATTCTTCACCCCATCCAAATATACTTCTCAAAGTACATTTCTGATTATACCATCACGTTATGCGTTCCTCCCAAGACTTGTCATTGTTCTCAGGAGAAATTCAGCAGTTCCCATGGCCCCAGGCCCTGCCTGGTCCCTTACCTTCTCCGTCCCTGCTTTCCCCACCCTTGGTGCTCTGTGCTCTGGCCCAGTGTATCTGCTTCCTTAATTCCTCCAACATGTTTTCCCTCCTGTCAGAGGGCTTTGCTCCTTGCTTGGTCCACCATGGTGTCCCCCTCAGCTTCTTGTTTGCAAGGCACCTTGGGAGGAGCTGTGTGATTCCTAGGGAGGTTAGATCACCTCATCCTGCAGCCTCATCCTCCAAGCACTGCTCACATTATCCTGAGCTGTGTGGAGGTGATCATTTGATTATTGGTCTTTGCCTTAAACCTAAGGTTCCCTGGAATTTGAGTCACATTTTTATATAACTGAAATCCCTGGGCCCTGCGCAATGTCTCAGATGTACTAGATCCTAGACCAGTAACTTTAGAATGAATGAACACATGAATTAATGAGTTCATTAAACTGCAAAAGTTTACCATGATGGGGGCCTAGATACCAAGAGGCCTATGAGAAGATGAGACCCTGGCCATGTCTCACACAGCTTATTAAACTTTTGGGTTTGTTCTAGAAGACAAGCAGGGAGCCACTGAGGGATTTTAAATAAATCAGTGGAATAACTAGGTGTACACAGAGGTAGGCAAGGGTTGAGGCCAGGAGACCAGCCAGAAGGCTGTTGCTGGAGTCAAAGAGAGGATGGCAGTATAAACAGAAATAGTACCCTAGGTCACAGTGCCTGGCTGAGAAGCAGACCTTGACCTCTTGGGATATTAGAACTTAGTGTGCCTTTGGAGACCCCCACTGAAGGTAACCTGCCCACTGGGTCGCACGCATGGGTGGCTGACTGCTAATGTAGGGTGTGGCTTTCAGATGAAGGAGGTGCTGTGTAGAGCAGTGGGAGCCAGGGGCCACCCACATGCTCCGTGACCCTCCGTTAGTTATTCCCCGACTTCCTGCAAGAGCATTTGCCCTCTACTAGACAAGGGACACATCGAGGAGTACATACAGTAAACAAGGGCAGTGTAATCAAAGTTGTTTTTCCTCCAGAGCTGAAATCCCAGACTTCCTTGCCAAATGAAGCCCAGTTAAAGTAAATACAAAATATGCCTCTTCCAGACAGGCGCACTCCTGAAACCCAGCCAGGAGATGGGAAGTTATGCTGACCAAGCAAGTTAACAGGAGTGAATTAGACACAGAAAGGACAGACCAGCTGGTGCAAGGGCCTGCAGAGAGCTGGAGGCATTCACAAAAATTAACCCCCGCCAAAAAAAGCCCGAATGATATGAGAGGAAGCACAGCCCACCTTTCCTACCGCTGCAGGCTGATTCGGCAATTAGCAGTTTTGCAGAAATGACAGCTCATTGTCTTGGGGAGGCTGTGCCATAATACCATGAGAACTGCGGAGAACCAAGTCTTATCCTAGTTATTGTTTCCCACTACCAGGCAAAAAAGAGAAAAAAAGAAGATTCCACATTTATTGGCCATCTAATGGGTTCTAATCACTTTTTTTTTTTTCCTGAATGATTTTGGTATATTATATTGTGCTATAACTGGAAATTCATGTATGGCCAACAAAAACAGTGAACTAAGAGCTATGTAGCCAATCATTGTACGTGAAAATACTTTTTGACAAGTTCAACACTAGTTATGAGAAACATTTTGGGGCCAGGGAGGTAGTTCGGTGGCACAGTGCCTACTCAACAAATGCAAGGCCCTGAGTTTAATTCTTGGTACCAAAAACAAAAACAAACCTCAGTTATGAGCATCATTTCATCTAGGGGTGATTTTTAAGGCAGTGAACTGAGTTTCCATAAGAATAACACTTTCCATCTCAGAAGAAGGGACGCTGACTAGAGGATCAGAAGCCGCTACTTCCAGCGCTTCCTCCTGTTCACAAATGAGGAGGTTTGAACTGTCTTTCACATTAGTCTCTTGCCCTTCCATCTTCAAGCGTTTTGTTTTGTTTTGTTTTGTTTTGTTTTGTTTTGTTTTTGAGGCTGGAGCTACTTCATCTTCATTTTCATGTAGAAAGCTACAAATCATGTTGGTCCTGTAGGAGAAACCATTATCTCTCATCTGCAGCCATTCTACTCCTCCTGTGCTTTCTTCTCCTTCCTTCTCTCTCAGCAGAGTTCTGGTCATACTGAGTTTCCTCACTGTGTGGCACTTATATTTCAGCACTGTTTTCCTGTTGCCTTCTGTAGCCACATGTTCAACATTTTCTTCAAATATAACACAGGTTCCCAGAGTATCTTCATACTCCCCAGCAAAGGCATAGCTGTCCAACTGCATAATGGGCCTGTCCGTGTCAATCCCCAAAATCTTGCGCTTATTTTCACATTTTGAGAGAAAGTCTGGATCAGTAATTCCTGACAACTCCACCAGGACAAACTGCTCTGCCTCCTCCTCCTCATCGTCCTTGTCGTCCTTGTCTTCCATCCCCTGTGTGGGAGCCTCCCGCCAGGGTTCCTCAGTAGCCAACATGGGCCTACAGGGTCTAGGCCACTAGTCACCCTCACCCTGGACCGCCATCTTTAGGACAGCAGACTCTAATGACTTTTCCACAATTAAATTTAATCTTAGCAAAACCTCAGGACTTTCTTTTCCTTTTACTATATCTCTTATACTTTTCTGATGTTATTTATTCTTCCAGATTCTTACACTAAGGAGAAAATATGATGTTTATACATGTGGGTCTGATTTAGTTCACAATGAGTATAGCCTCTAGTTGAACCCAAAAGTTTCTAATGTCTTCTCTATTATTTTTCTATTCTCTTTAAAAAAAAAAAAATTCAGGAGGTAGATGTTGTTGCCATTCCCATTTTATGGATGAGAAAAGTGAGTTTCAGAGAGTTTGAGTACATACACCCAGATTGACAAAACTATCAAAGAGCACAGTCATGGCTCACAACCACTTAGAACCTCTGAGTTCTAGTCCAACAGTTCCATTCCATGGCTGCTTCTACTAGACAAATAAAATGTGGTTGCTTATTCTCATTGCTTGGATAAAATACTCAACATCCAAAGACAAAGGAGGAAAGGTTTACTTCAGCTCACAGTTTGTAGAGGTTTCAGTCGATGCTGAGCTGGCTCCAAGGCAGGGTGGCACCTGGCAGAGAAGCGAGAGATCATCGGGGCAGAAGACAGCAAAGCAGTGAACAGAAAAAGCAGCCATCAGCAGGGGGTAAGCAGGGCCCTCCTTCTGTCCTCTAGGGCAGATTGCATCACTCCCAGGGTGGGGCACCCTTCATCCTACCCGGAGCTATGCCAAGCCAATCAGTGGGATAATTAGTCATCACACCTCCCTGATCCCAGCGTCCTGCACTCTCAGCCACCCCTGAAAAACTCCATGAGGCTTTTTGAAGACATCTAGACAAAACCATGAGAGAAACGAACAGTCCAAATGCAAATGCAACAGAACAGACCTAGAAAGAATGGGGAAATATTGTTGAGTAATGAGCTTAGGTAGGTTGATAATTCATGTTAAAGTTATACAGTTATACTTATTAAAAAGTATATATATATATATATATATATATATATATATATATATATACCTCACAGGACTACCCCAAAGAGCTCACTGCTTGGGACACTTATGGAGGGATTACAGGCACAAAGACAATCAATTTTTCACTTCTGGCTGCAGTATCGCACAAGAGAAGGAAGGGCCAGGAAGAAAGGAAGGAAGGAAGGAAGGAAGGAAGGAAGGAAGGAAGGAAGGAAGGAAGGAAGGAAGGAAGGAAAGGAAGGAGAGAGAGAGAGAGAGAGAGAGAGAGAATGGGACGAGTTCAGCTCCAGCTTTGGAAAGTTGTGCTTTCTCCCTCCTTCCACACTGGGCCCTTAAGAAGAAAGCCTTTCATCTCTAAGACCTATGCAAGATCCTAGGAAGACCTCTGCCATTTTGGAAGACTTGACTCAGTGTGGCATACTCAGGGCCCAGCCTGTGGCCTTATATGCGAGGTCACCACTCCTCTGTGACTTGGGGAAACTGGCCAGCTTCCCAAGCCTTTGCTTCTTCTTCTGTGGAATGGGGAATAATGCCACTAACTGTATCATGGCATCACCGGACTCTAAAGGGAGTATGTTTAGTGAGTGCCCGGCAGTGCTGCTGATAGAGGAGGCTGCTCAGGAACTGAACAGTGACAGTGAAGAAGCGAGAGGCGCTCAGTCCTGTAAGCGAAAACACAGTTCAAGAGGCCCTCCTGCAGGCAACCTGGTGCCACGCTGCACCATGGAGGCCTGGGGTGTGGAGAGCAGGAGAACAGTGACCTCTGTCCCAGTCCTGCTGAGCCACAGCCCGCACATCAAAGCCCTGGGGCATTCATTGGTGAGAAGCGCTCATTCTGAACCCCACTTAGGACTCATTCGCTCAGGTTTGAGGCACACAGCTTCATTCACGTGCACCCCTGGGTGAATGCTTTAGGTTCCTAAGCCTCAATTTCCTATCCTGAAGGACGGCCTCCTGTCTATCACAGGGCTGTGGAGAAGAAGAAGCGAAGGCATGCTTACTTCAGTGTAAATGTGAGGCCTCGGGCACACAGGGGCCTACAATATCCACTGTATGTTTTACTTTAACTCATACCCACCAAGCTCAGACTTGGACCCATGGCAGCCTTAATCTTACCCTGACCCCTGTTCCAGTCCCCTGGATTCCCACAGTCTACCTCAACCCTTAAAGATGGCGGCACCCGGATCTCTATTCCCCTGCAGAAGCTCTTGTCTCCAGGCCACCACTGATGCTTTTGCTAAGGAATCCAGGTCCTTCCTGGCTCTGGGGGTTCTAGGTCTTTCAAAGGGCTCACAGAGGTGTACCCCTCCTAATCCCCCTCACACACTTCATCCTTTGCCAGGTTCTCAAATACCAGACATTTCCCTGCCCTGCTATGCTCTGTAGGCCATGGCCAGAGAATTTCCTGTGGAGTATAAATTTGTTTCTGAAAAAGTTGTTTGGGCAATGGCTTTTGCCCTGCTCTGAGGACTTCCATGTCCTTAATGTTGAGTCCTTCTTAAACTCATTCTCTTGGCTCAGTTAATGTCTGCATGGCCTAGGTGCCATATCTGGAGTCCCACCGAGGTTCCCAAGCCTACCTCCCTTACAGGCTCTTTAGGCACTTGCAGATTAGAAACTGGCACCATGTGATGGGGGCCGGCAACACCACTCACCATCTAAGTAGCAAGGAAAAGCAATAAGCCACATGGAAGACTCCAGGTGGGGGCAAGGACAGGAGGAGAGGGGAGAAGAAAAAGAGGAGAGGAAAGAAGCAGATTCCATGTTCGCAGCTGGAATGTGATTGCAAAACAGCTTCCCACCAGGTGCAGGGCCACATGCCTGTCGCCTCAGTGACTCAGGAGACCAAAGCAGCAGGATCACAGGTTTGAGCCCAGCTCAGAGAACTTAGTGAGAACCTGCTTCAAAATAAGCGAGAGAAAGGACTAGAATGTAGCTCCATGGTAGAGTACTAGTGGGTTTGATCGCCTAGTACCTGCTGCTCCAAAAGGAGAAAAAATAAAGCCTCCTGCCTAAGATTAATGTGAGTGTAAATATCACTCCGACCAGTTTCTGAAAGCAACCCTGTGATCCACACCGGGTGGAGTGTGTGGCCACAGTGTTATACCCAGAGGACAGAAGTCTCAGCCCTTGGCTTTCCCCAGGCCTCCTTTTTGTCCAGGCCACACTCAAGGAGCCCTGTGATCAGGAAACATGGCTGAAGGAGTCAGCCCTCATGGTTTTTCATGAGGTGTTTTCTATCCAGGGCCTCCTGGGGCCATGGCTGCCTCTCTTCAGCACTCAGCTAGCTGTTAGAGAAACCAGCAACCAACAGGAGAAAGAAAGAGAGCTGATGCTGGCAAGTACGCCTCAGTCAGGTTATCTGGCTGGCCACCTTCGAGTTCTCTGGTTTCTGGGGACCGAAGAGGAGGACACTGATCAACTCCACATTTCCTCCTCAGTGGTAAATGGGGTTGTCTCAGGTGACCTCATGGGGAGTAGTAGGTAGGAGACTTGCTCCCAAGAGGATTCTCCACAAAGAAAGCTGACATTCCAGAAGAAGTCAAGCTAGCTGGTCAGCGCTGACGGAGGCACCTGGTGCCCACTTCCCCCACCTGCTCTTTCCCCACAGGCCTATGCCCAAATCCAAACAGTGCAGTCTTCTTTCTGACAGGAAGATCCGAACTAGCCTAGGGGCTGGGACCAACTGCACTCAACCTCCTTTGAGCAAAGTCATAGTGACCCCAAGTGGTCACTTTGGTTAGGCACCCTCTAAACATCCCTGGGGTAGGAAGGTGGGCAGAAGATAAGGGAGCCATTCACTTACCACCACACTGGACATAAGAGCTTTGGTACTTTATTTGGTTAAGAGACTGGAGGGATTGGAGCGGGGAACACAGCCAGGTGCAATGTTGTAGCTTCTACCTTGGCTTCCTCCGCAGAGAGTACTTGATTCCAGTAAAGGCCTACAAATGAGATGTCCTTGGAGAACAAAGGGTGGGGAGCCATGGTCCTCATTAATTTCACTGGTAACAAGTTCCACCTGAGAACCTGTCTTAGTCATATGAACTTTCTTTCCCAGTATGGGTTCTAAGCTAACATGGAGAAGATTGCTATTTGTGCTGGTTGACTATCATTGACACTTGAAAAAGCAGAGAAATATATTCCAAAGCCCAACTCACTCAGAAAACCCTAAAGAATCTCCTTCTCATGTGAGAAGATGATACAAGAACCTGTGAGCTGAGCTCATGTTTCTCTAGAAAGCACATGGCTGCCTGTCTGCTGTCATTTGGGGGCTTTGGGGAGAGCCTAGGTGACCAAATACCTCTCCATCAATGAAACTTCTGGTCTTCAAACTCTACCGTGGGGGAATTTCCCTGTGCTGCAGCTTTCCATCAAACTCCCAAGAAGTTTAAGTTTTTTAGTCAGAAAACCCAATCACCAACAGGAGAGAGAGCTGATGCTGGCAACCGTGCCTCTGTCACGTGATCTGGTTAACCTCGCTCAGGTTCTCTGATTCCTGGGGACAGAAGAGGAGGACATCGACCAAACCCTACATTACATTAGATCTCGATTTTCGTAAATAATGTTGCCCAGATCTGCCTGGGCATGTGTTGTCTGCTCTACCTGGGATGCTCATTCTGTACCCAAATGCCCACAGAGCCTTCAAAACCAAACTCAGATATCGTTTTTGGAAGTCTTCAACACTCTTTCTCCACCACTGTCACCATGCTGCTTCTGTGCTTCAGACATATTTCCACTGTGCTGCACACTGAAAAAACAAAACAAAAATTAGCCAGCCCTTGGGCCCAAAGACCTAAGAATCTATTGATGAGATTGACATAAAAATTAACAGCAACCATGTAAAGCATAGTTGCCATTAAAAATAAATGATGGATTAAGCGCCCTGGGAACAGGGACCTCAGTTTGTGCTTCTCCATGAATGCAGGAGGCCAAGGTATGAAACTTCAGGTCAACAAAATCCCTATGCCCACTTGAGCCTGAGCTTCCCAGATGAATCCAGGGATTTAGAGATGAGAAGGATCCATACCTCCACATGTCCATTGGAACCCAACCAAGCCTGCAGCCCCCAGTGCCTTATTCATGTTTTTGCTGGTGAAAGGGAGCAAACAGGGTTTGAGGACCCCTCTTCCCCACCAACTACTAATCACCAGAAGGAATAGGTTTCCTAAGCACTGGGAATGTGAGGCGTTCTGTTTCTGTCACCATAGTTCTCACAGTACATGTAAGAATTTTCCTCTCCCCGTTGTTCTCTGGCCCTAACTAACTTACTGCTGCCTCCACACCCCACTGTGGTTCCAAAGAATTCCAGATTGACCTCCCTGTGCCTTTCCTGATATCAGCCAGCTTTCAAAGCCCACCTGAAGTCCCTTCTCCGGCTACTGCAGGCTAAGCTGGCCCCATCCTCCTCTGGAGCAGCTCTTATTAGTACTCCAGGCAGCTGTATGAAGTCACTCAAATTGCAATTATTTGCTTACTCCAGTCCCCACTGCCAACCTGTAAAGTTCTTAGGGCCAGGAGCCAGTGAGAACAAGGGGACTGGGTCCCAAACATAGCTTTCCTTTGTATTAGATTTGTGACCTTGCCCAAGGCCTGGGCATCTCTGAAACTGTTCACACATGAACAATATCCACCCAGCAAAGCCAAGGGGAATTCAGTAAAATAGCATGAATCTCTAAGACAATATACTTGTAACAATAGTTTGCCATCAGACATTTCAAAATGTCTTTGTCCCCTTCTTATTTCTCCTTGCTCTTTTTCCCTCATTGTTCTCCTAGATTATGTATTGCATGGAGCTTGACATAATGAGGGTGCATACTAAACAATTAATTACTTCTCAGTACAGATTTCTTTTAATCCCCACAAGAGCAAGAGTGAAGTCTGCTCAGCTCAGCCAGTATTCCCTGTGCACAGTCTTATGCCTGTCACAAAGGAAGCCCTCAGCAATATTTGGGGAATAAATGAACTGTGTGCTTTGGGTGTTCAGGAAAGAATGGAGGCGTGATGAGAGTTGCAAAGTGTCAACCTCCAACCTAACAAAGGAAATTCTTTAACGGGTAGAGACTGGTGGTTTTCTCTAGGACAAACTTCCTCAGCTTTTGCTATGAAAGAGAACAAAGCCATTCATAGACTGTGACTTGCGGAAGTTGGGTGGGAAGGCAAAGGGAGCATTGACAGAGGACAGTGTGTTCTTTCCAAGTAGGGATTCCCTCGGAGCACAGAGCACCGATGGACAGGTGCGCCGAGCATGTCCTCAGTGCACGTTTTCTTTTCCAGCAGAACTGCATTTTACCTGCTGGCAAAGAGTAACAATTCACTTGTACCACAGGAAGAAAGCTGTTGAAAATCAAAGAAAGCAACAGGCACAAACCCCTGAGCAAGTCCCACTTCCCCAACACCTAGACAGAAACCCTGCGAAGAAAGCACTTTAAATTCAACTCTGCCGTTTTTCTGGGAGAAGATGGTTCTGTTGTAAATTATTGAACATTTCATTTAAGCTTCATAAATAAGAAACTTGGATGAAAACGTTAACATGTTAGATCCAATTGGCAACATATAATTTCTGTCTTACTCCCTCTGTTTGTCACCCTTCATCTACACTGGAGAATTTCTACTTCATTATAGGCAATGGGAGGTCTCAATCAGCTGTCTGGGAAAAGTAGTTTATGTCCCCAAAGTAATCTAATTTCTCCAGCTTGAGGATGTACCTGGGATACATCAGAGGTATTGGAGGAGATAAATAAGTGTTTGGAACAGAACTGGAAGCATTGCAATCACCCACTCAAGCTGGAGTCAGGTACCCACCCCAGCCAGGGCACGGTACTCACTGATGTCTGGACATTCCAGTTGCCATAAGAGTTGACACGCTAAGCCTCCGCAAGTCAGCAATGGTAGGCATGTCTAGGGCCAACTGTAAGTGTCTGGGAGTCTGGAACATTTTCCATAGATGATGAGACTGTGTAGATGAAAGAACTCAAGATCCTAGAATAGTTCTCAGTGCTGGGTAATAATAATCCAGGGTACTATTACTGTGGGACAGGAACTGTCCTTTGAACATTTCCATGCTGCTAATCCTCACAATGACCTTTGGAGATAGACATGATTATTAGTCCCAGCCTCCAGAAACTGAGGCCCAAAAATGTTGTGATCAAAGTCACACATGTGGAAAGTGGCAGGCCCTGAATATAAAAGGTAGAATTCATACTTTACTTCCACTCATGTTAATACTTTGGACAAAGAGGTTGAAAAGGGAAGAAACTGGCTTGGGAAAGAAAAGTCTGATCCTGATGCCTATCCAGGATAGAGCTCATTTCCTCAAGAAGGCTTGGCCAGTAAGACCCTGGTAGGCCCTACCATGCTCACCTATGGAGATACTGGTTGTGTGGGCTGTACTAAAGATGAGGGACTGTGTAGATAGACCTCTAGCAGCAATCATCTTCTTGGCTAAACTAAGTAACAATTCATTTGTACCACAAAATAAGCTGTTTGTTAAGGGGAAGCTTCTCCAAGCGTATCCAACCAAAATCATTTCTATTGCCTCAGGAATCTCAGGGAAGCCATAGCTGCCCTAAGATGTGAGGGGTCGGGAGGCTGAGCAAGGCCTTGACATCTTGCTCAAAACCCTGAACCCTGAAGTCAAAAGTTTGAGAATCTTCTCAAACAATGTCTTATTTTTTTCTGTAGAAAAAGATGATATATTGATATGAACAAAACTTTTTAAGAAAAAGGTTCTTTGGAGATGTAATCATTTTAAGATGAGGTGGTACTAGATTTGCTGGATTATAGTGACCCCAAAATCCAACATGAGTGGTGTCCTTACAAGATGAGAGGACACAGACACACTAAGGCAGAGGTCACAGGGATGGGGCTGTGAGACACAGCCAAGCATTGCTGGCAACCACCAGAAGCCAGGAAGGGGCAAAGAAGGATTCTCCCTTGGACCTCTAGAGGGAGCACAGTTGCGCTGACCCTAAGAATTTAGTCCTTAGATGCTGAAACCATGAAAGAATATACTTGTGTTATTGTAAGCCACCAGTCTGCAGTAACTTATAATAGTAGCTGCAGGAAGCAACACTAGTGTGAAAAGGACTTCCCACCCCATCTTCCTCCCAAGGACTAGTGAGTCTTCACAGTCAATTTCAAAAAGCGCATAAATGCAGGATAATGTTATCATAGCCTGTGTTTCTGGGGAGCCCATATGAGACCTCACAGAAAGCCTACAGGAGTAGTCTGACTGCCCCCTGGAAGCCACCAAAGATGATAATTTGATTTTTGTTGAATTCTTCTGCAACCCCAGTCTTACAGACAAAAGTAACTTTGACACCATAATGGTAGATCGAATCATCCCCAGGGATGTCCACATTGTAATCCCTAGCATGGTGTCACGACGTGGAAGAAGAGACTTTGCAAATGCTATGAAATTAAAGGTCTTGTGATCAGGAACGTTGTCCTGTGCTATCCAGATGATCCCAAAGTAATCACAAGGGTCCTTAGTAGGTAGATGCAGGAGGAGTGAAAGCCACAGCTAGGGGTGAAACAGGTGAGACAGGGCTAAGATGCTAGCTTTGTGGATAGATTGAGCCACCATCAGCCAAGGAGTGCAAGATAACCCTAGAAAAGGACAAAGAAGTGGATTCTCCTTGAGGGCCCCAGAGGGACTGCAGCCCTGCTGAACCATCTTAAACTGCCAATGGCCTAGATTATAAAACCTTAAATGGCCATTGCTATAAACCGCTAAACTGCCGCGATTTGTCACAGCAGTAATAGGAACCTAATCCACCAGTCCAAACAATTCGTCAAAAAATGAATGTGGAAGAGGGCAGGGAGAGACCCCAGAGAATTCCAGACACTTAGGGAGCTTGTCAGTGGTTCTCTGTAATGAACCCCACAGAGACTTCTACAGAGGCTTGTGCCCTTTAGTTGGGCAGCTTTTACACTTCTACCTTCCCAGAGTCCATCAGAAGTCATTCTAAGATGGGAACCACAACTCTAGGTCTAAATGCTCAGCTTAGTGGGGACCATTACATTAAAGTCTCAACAACTCTAAGTATAGAGAAAAAGTCCATCCACAATGTTGTCTAGAGGGGACCCAGATTCTACATCCAGCCTCAGTTCCTATCTACACAACCGAGGCGCAAGCCTCATATGTTACATCCAAGAAATGCTTTAAAGACCCACCCATTCCACACTGCAGCTCTCAATCACATGTTCCTCCAATTCACAATTTCAGCAGGGAACCTCTTCCCGGTTCTAACCAACCTGAGACTCCAAGAACATAGGTGTCCGACTTCTGAAGGCCACTGACAAAGTCAGCCTTACTGTCCTTCTGAGACCTGCAACAAAAAGGAAGTGGGGCACAGGCGAGGTCATGGTGCTGACTTGCTATGCACATGCTAAATAGGAAAATAGGACTTTCCACTAGGTGAAATTAGACAAGAACTCAGAGATGGCTAAACAGAAGGCCTGAACAGAAGTCTAAGATTATTTTCTTCCCTTTCAGCCTTCCCCATCCCAACCCACCCAGAGAATAATGTTTGTTTCTGCACCTCCTAACAGATCTGGTGCCTGGCACTGAGTATGGAGTTGGAATATCTGCCATGATGAACTCACAGCAAAGCGTGCCAGCCACCATGAATGCCAGGACTGGTGAGTAGGAGAACGGTGAGAAAGAGAAGTAAGCCTAAAAGCTCAGCAGCTGCAGGGACTCTCCAAAGTCTATGCCCCCGCCCCAGGGAATAGGACCCTGGTGACAATCATCAGATAGTGACCACATTTACTTATGAATAACCAATTTCTGATGTTGGACATGCAGAATGGAATACCATCCTCGTTCCCATAGATCTGTGCTCGATCTTTCTTATGTGAAGACCTCACCAGAGCTGTGCAGGGCAGGGGTGGAGAATCCCCTAAATGCTGGAGCTACAGCAGGCTGTACTTCCACCTAGGCCACACAGCAGCAGGCAGGATGGGGTACGTGTCCTCCACCTGCACAACAGCTGCCCTCAGAAAGGCTAGTGGAGGAAATAACCTGTTAAATCCAACAGCAGCGAAAAAAGAAAATATCTACTTGAGACCCTGCTGCTATGGAGTCAACAGTTAGTTTTGTTTCTAAATCCTAAGTAAATATCAAAATAATTCCAGTAGCGCAACTACAAGCAGTATGGGCTACATTGGGCCGAGGACTTTGAAATGATCCCTGTCCCCAAGCCTCAGTCTTACTAGAAAAACACAGATACAAGTCTATAGGAAACCTCAGGCCAACTCATCTGTACACCCACGGTTAGGCCAAGTCAAAATGATCCCATGAACAGAGACAGAAGAAAACTTCTTTTGCCAGGAATGTCACATTCCTAGCTGATGGTGGCCCCTGTCTTGCTCTGGTTAACTTACTGAGAAAGGCTGGGTATAAATTAATATAGAGAGCTTGAAAACATGTAGCCAGCTTTGTCCCAGAGGTAGATTATTCCAGAGCGGTCATACTTAGTAATAATGTTTGTTGAGCTATCGATCATCTTTCGGAAGGAAATGACTTAACAAAATGTGAGATGAGCATTAACAATAACAAGCTAGAATGCATGGTTAGCACGCTTGCTGGTATCTTGGAAACACATAGAGTGATCCAATAAATATTGGTCGCCCTGAGGAACCTGTGTTAATAAGCCGCTTATGTTGGTCCACAGAACTTGACAGTCCCCGAGACCTCATGGTAACAGCCTCCTCAGAGACCTCCATCTCCCTTCTGTGGGCCAAGGCCAGTGGCCCCATTGACCACTACCGGATTACCTTTACACCATCCTCCGGCATTGCCTCCGAAGTCACTGTACCCAAGGAAAGGACCTCATATACACTGACAGATCTGGAGCCTGGGGCAGAGTACATCATCTCCATTACTGCTGAGAGGGGTCGGCAGCAGAGCTTGGAGTCCACCGTGGATGCCTTCACAGGTACTGACTGGGGTAGGAGAAATCTTAGGCAGGTTCATGAATCAGTGGACCTTGACATGGGAAGATTATCCAGGGAATCCACTCTTCCAAAGTCCCATTTCCCATAGAGAAAGGAGAAAACAGATGTGTAGGAAAAGAAGAGAGAAGAAAAAGCGCTGCCTGCCTCCAGTGGGAATGGCCAGAAGTATAGGGAAGATGTAAGCAAGGATGCTACATGCCTGCACATGTGTGTCTTGTATCTAAAGGCTGGACACAGTCATCGATTCTGCCTTTCTCTTTCTGCACCAACTCCCTAGGCAATCTAAGCATCCATGGGACCACACTAAATTCTTTCCAGGAGACAGGTTTTAATCTGAATCTGTATAATGAATAACTCACAGAGGTATTTCTGGCTTTATCAGAATGGATTTTTTGGTATATGCCTCCGGGAAAGTAGAATAGACAAGACTGGAGTGTAGGGAGATGGGCCAGTGCATGAAGACGTTACTCTTTATCAGCGAGGAGAGCAGATCTGTCACTCAAGTGGCTCTTGTAGCTCCAGGGCTGCCACATCACCTGTGTTTCAGAACCATCCACCTTCTGTGTTTTTCAGGCTTCCGTCCTATCTCCCATTTGCACTTTTCTCATGTGACATCCTCTAGCGTCAACATTACTTGGAGTGACCCATCTCCTCCAGCAGACAGACTCATTCTGAACTACAGTCCCCAGGATGAAGAGGAAGAAATGATGGAGGTCTCCTTGGATGCCACCAAGAGGCATTTTGTCCTCATGGGTTTACAGCCAGCCACAGAGTATATTGTCAACCTGGTGGCTGTCCATGGCACAGTGACTTCTGAGCCCATCATGGGCTCCATCACCACAGGTCAGACCAGAAGACGTGGAAGTAACTAATGGGAGTGAATCTTGGCCTGGGGAGATTCAAGCCCTGGTACTACGTGCTGTGCAGGCCCCAGAATTGAAGTATACAAAGAAAAATACTCAAGCTGTAGGGTATTTCCTCTATGGCCAGAGAGGGTCTGTGAGCTACTCTCAGATGGCTACTTCCTCTAATGCATAATATACATAAGATGGGAAAGTTCAGTTTGTAAGGTAGGATAGATCTAATGTCTTAAGGAGGGTAAGATTTATGCATTGGTCTAGAGATCTGCCAGCCTAAGGAAAAACCCCCAAAAAAGCTCGTCTGTAAGCGGACTCCTCTACAGTGAAGAGCGATCTGGAGAGAAATATCCATGACTGCCCCCCAAGGCCACTAGTGCAAATGATGCTTCCTCAAAATGACACAGAACTAGCATGCAACTACATAGTGGCCTTGCACTCAAAATTAGGGTTTATTTGTTCATTTCTCAGCAAACACAATATGCAAATCTCAGAGAAAACTCTTGAGATGAACTAGATGATTTTTATCCCACCATTTCCAAATCCAATCCCAAATATCAGGCTTATATGGCTAAGAACATATGTGTTTTTGTAGTCCTACATACTGACAAAAACTCACAAGCTACACTAGTGGATTAAACACTCATATGATTCGACCCTGAAATTCCCTAGCAGTCAGTAAAAGAAAAAAATATAGAGTCTAAATGAAACACAACTTAGGAAAGTGGATTTGTTCTGGACTGGTGCTCTGAAATCCCACTACAGTCAATAGACAATTTTTCCAAATTGAACCAAAGTGGCTGCTCAAAAATAAGAGATAGCAGCAGAATTGGGTTTTTCCAAAAGAAGTTTTCCCCACAGAAAATAGCTATGTTATTCCCAATTCAAAACAAATCATGGCACTTACAATAAGGTTCCTAGTCAGCCTTCCGATAGGTAATGTCTGCATGAGCATAGTCCTGGCCATCTTAGCTTTTTTGTTGCTAAAAGGTTGTCCATAAATATTTCTTTGGCCATGTCCACAAATTTCATGGGAGACATGAGACTGGCTGTGGTTCTAAGGAATGTCAACTATATAGTAGTGTCTTAGCCTCTGGGATACCACTGACACTTGAATAATGGAATTAGGGATAAAAATTCCTTTTTCACACTTTTTTTTTCTCACAACCACTGGGTTCTTTGCAGGAATTGATCCCCCTAAAGACATCAAAATTAGCAGTGTGACCAAGGATTCAGTGATGGTCTCTTGGAGCCCTCCCATTGCATCTTTTGATTACTACCGAATATCATATCGGCCCACCCAAGGTAATCAAGTGGTTGGTATTCTCAAAGATAGGTGGACCTTGGTGCAGATTATTATGGGAAAACTGTCATAGTCCATGGGACATCAGCCCCTGCCTGCATTTTCTCTTCTATTCTGTGGCATAGTCCTTGAAAATAGGCTAGACTACATTCACCCAGAAAGCCCTTCACTAGCAAAGATAGTAGTCACCACTATTCAGGTCATGCAGTAAGAAACAAAGAACCCTAAGTGAGTTTGAAAAGAGTCACACTATTTTTCTGAGAAAGTCAAAGACTCAGTCTCAACAGAGCTAAAGACCCAGCAGAGCCAGATGGAGCCTGAAGAGGACCACAGTGACATAGTCCTATTTCTGCCAGTCTAGCCACGTTATGAGTCAGAGAAATTGGCACAGAACTTGCCTGAATCCTGCCAGTTCCTGCTGGTGTATGTGGCATTGCTAACAAAGGACAAGGCAGGCTTAACTCAAGTCTGGGTGGAACAGCTTTCCATAGTATCCTGTCTCTGGGCTACACAAATATCCTCTTTGCAGATGTGCCCTCTGTGAACAGAACTGCTTCAGAGGACAATTTCTTAGAAAACCACCTAATAAGTACTTCATTTATCTCTGCTCTAAAAGCTCATAAAATGAAGGATGAGACCAGCATAGCATGCAAAGTCTCTGCAAAAGCCAACATTCACATCCTGTGGAACACTTATCCCTCCTGGCCAAACTCTAGGTCTCACACTTGTCTGTGCTTCGTGACATGTAGACTGTGCTATGGACCACGCTGATGAGAAAGTTGCAAACGCTAACCATGAATTGTACTTTTCCTTAGTGGGACGCCTGGACAGCTCAGTGGTGCCCAACACTGTGACAGAATTCACCATCACCAGGCTGTACCCAGCTACTGAATATGAAATCAGCCTCAACAGTGTCCGGGGCAGAGAGGAGAGTGAGCGCATCTGTACTCTCGTGCACACAGGTAGGCACAGCGCTCGGGGATGTGTCACATCCGGGTACCAGCTGAGGACCTCCCACAAACAGAAGAGGCAGGGAGTGAAGTTCTTCTGGCTCACACAGAGGACACTCTATCCAGGGTGAGGGTCTGTGGATCTGTTCCTCAAACTCTTCCAACTCATTGTCATGCAGGACAGTTCACAAATTCTTTCCCTGCTGACAGTCTTGTCTAATAAAAGGAGCTCGGTGCGTCATTCCCAGAGGGGTCTTTCTTGTTTACATTAGGAACTTGCTTGGAACGTCCAACATGAAGAGTGCCCTTGCAAAGATACATGGTAGAAGCGAATTCCAGAACCAAAGAGAGTATCTTATGTTTTAAAATACTTAGAGAAGGAAAGTTTACCTCAAAGAAAGAGTTACTATCCAGGTAACATGAGAACTGGGGTCATGAGCCTGACCATCATATATGGCCAGAAGCCACCAAGTAGGTGTATCTGCTCTTACTTTATGCTCCAGAAAGGAAAAAGGCATCAAAGGCCATGACTCTCTCACCTCTGCCAATGTGCAGGGACAGTGAGTAGTCCGTGTCCTCCCAGTACTGTAATCGGATCCAGGTGTCCTCTTTATTCTCCATCAAAAGAAAGGTAAAGGCGGTGACCATCTTGAAGCATAGGAACATGGAGAACTCCCATCTGCACAGTTTCCTCTGGAAAATAAGCCTCTTGGATAAGCCTGCAGCCAGGTCTCCCTCAGTAGCTCCCTACTCCTTCTCTGGAATCATTGCAGCATGCCGTATTAGCAAAGATTTGCCATTGAAGTGATAGAAGACACAGCCAAGTTTTCTTTCCTTAACCTCCAGACCCAACCTTCTAGTTCAGCCATTATTTCCACAGTGGATAGTAAACATCTGGCTTGCTTCATTGAGAGAACACCTGGATTTCCTGAGGCTGCTTACATCCTGAAGAAAAGGATTTTCCAAATGAGGGAAATGTACCTTGGAATTCCCCATTGCTGTTATAGATGTTCTCACAAGCTTGAAACCAGCACACTACTTCCTCTTCTTCTTCTTCTCCTTCTTCTTCTTCTTCTTCTTCTTCTTCTTCTTCTTCTTCTTCTTCTTCTTCTTCTTCTTCTTCTTCTTCTTCTTCTTCTTTCTTCTTTCTTCCTTCTTCTTCTTCTTCTTCTTCTTCTTCTTCTTCTTCTTCTTCTTCCTTCTTCCTTCTTCCTTCTTCCTTCTTCTTCTTCCTTCTTCTTCTTCTTCTTCTTCTTCTTCTTCTTCTTCTTCTTCTTCTTCTTCTTCTTCTTCTTCTTCTTCTTTCTTTCTTTCTTTCCTTCTTTCTTTCTTAGTAATGGCCAGTTTCTTTCAGAAACAAAAATCTTCTGGAGACAGCAGAGAATATTCTAATTTTTCCTAGCTTCCTTCCATGTGTAAGAATACTACTAACCCAGCCATATTTTTAAATTCAGCCTTGCCTTAACCCCCAAATTGCCTATAATCATTAATGTAGACCATAATATATATATATATATATATATATATATATATATATATATATATATCCAATGAACCAAAAGAAGCCTCCTTGCCATCTTCCTGAAAATCTTAGAAAATTATGTTAAAGAAACTGGCTTCTTTTTCTTCTCACTGAAGACAATAAGTGAATTTTAAAAACCTCCTACTCCCAAGACGAAAAAGAGCAGCAAATCCAGTCAATAGTTTATTCCTCTGTTCTGAGCCTGAAGTATTTCCAGAGTAGATGCTCAGTGATACACCGACCCTAACTGCCCTGCTTCAAGTTCAAGTAGAGGTATTTCACCAACCTCTAATATCTAGGTTGACCCTGGCATTATCTTTCCTTGTTTGTTGTCTTAATGCAAAGCCTATATGCTCAAAATGTTTAGAAGTGAGAGTTCTTTCATCTCTGATAAATCAAGCCAACTGTAGTTTAATAAGTGTTTCATTTGCAGAACTCTGAAAGCACAGATTATGGATAAAATTCCAAGTGTAAAATTATGAAAATATTTTCTAGTTGTTGCTCTGTGATGAGGGACATAGACAAACAAGAGCAGCAACAAACCCTCCTGTTAAAGAACAGGGGCAGAGTGACAGCAGGCCTTGGTTCCCAAGGTTAATTGTATAAGCCTTAAGTATCTGAACTATTGTAATAACCCAGACTATCACAGCCTGAACTATTATACTCTCAACTTCTAGCATGGGCAAGTAAGAGTAGACAGATGGTCCTGTGACTAGCAAATTCTATTCCCCCAATGGGCATTGTTGGCCTTCCTTAGCCTATAAAAATTCACTTGGCTCTAAATGTAAGAAAAACGATACCAGGGACTCAGTCCAGAAGGAGCCTTGGGCGTAGTGAAGCAAAAATTCAATAATTGCCTAAGACGTTGGAGGCAACCTGAATTCCACACAGCCATTCCACAAGTCCTCACTAAGTGCCATCTAGTTCTCAGCATGGGGGAGACCACTGTACTTGCTGAAGTTCATCAATGGAGATTCTTCCAAAAGGCACACCCTGCCTTTATGAAAGTGTAAATAGACTGGAAAGCATTGCTGTCTCATTCACTAAAGAGCTAAAACATAAATTTCTATATGTTCTTACATTCCCTGCAGTTAAGTGTCAAAAACACAAAGATTACCTTGAAATCTCCCATAGGACCTTCTCCAGTGGTCTTCAGCGAAGGGATTGATAAAGAAAGATCTGGTGGCTGTTGAAGGAGAACTGGGTACTTGAGGGGAAAGAGGAAAGGCAGATGAGGAAGCTGATGGTGTCTACTCCATTGTGCCCCATACCACCAGCAAAGCAGTAGACATGCATCATGAGTGAAATTTCTGACAGTTTATGCATTTCTACCCTGCAGTTCCTCTCATCCTTAGCTGATATTTTCCCACTCTTTCAGCCTTGGATAACCCTGTGGATCTGACTGCTACCAATATCACCCCAACAGAAGCCCTGCTGCAGTGGAAGGCACCTGTGGGGGAAGTGGAGAACTATGTCATTGTTCTCACACACTTCACAGGTGAGCACCTTCAGGCCTACACACCAGGCAGGTGGAGATGGGGGGAGTGGGGCCAAACATGTTGAGTTGGCCGTGGGAGGCTGAAGCAGAAGGCTCACAGGTAGAAGCCCAACTTTGGCAACTTAACAATAACTGCTTCAGATTAAAAATTTAAGAAAGGTCTGTGGGTCTGGCTCGCTATGAAGGTCCCAGGTTCAATTTCTAGTGTTGTCAAAACCAAGACATTTTATCAACCTGACGGACAAGTTGGAAATTTCCCTGCTCCCCTGCTTTGGTTGTATTATAAAGCCCTCAAGATATCCTCAATCTCTGCAAACTATCAACTATAGGAATTGCAAAAGCTAAATCTGGAAGGTGTAAGAAAAGCATGTAACCAAGGGGAAATACAAAAAAAAGAGAGAGAGAGAGAGAGAGAGAGAGAGAAAGAAATAACACTAGAACTCATAACTGAGCAAAAATTTGCCCTAAAGTACTATGGACAAGAAAGCAGAATTTTTTGGATGTGTACAGAGCAAGTAAAACATGAAAAGTTATAGGACCAAGCTTGTAGCTGACAATAAGTGATAAAAGCTAACAAAGGGTTCAGAGCTGCTAAGCTTTTCTGTAGGTTTTGTCTACTCCACCCACCCCAGTCCAAAAGACTGAACAAACATGAAATCTTAAATTTCAACATCATCTACATCATTTTTCTTCACCTTGCAATATTTGAAGCTGAATAGAGAAGTTCAAGACAAGATACTGTTGCATACTCCTTCTCTCTAGACTTAGAAAAACTATTTCCCTTCCTAAATTAAACATGTGATCACAGAATTGCTGCCAGTTATATTCAGGAAGATAGAGAACAAAGATACCAGAAAACAGAAGGCAGGCAGATGCCTTGACTTTTCCAAAAGTGGCAGAGAAATCCATTTCTGTAAGTTGCAAAGAACTAAAATTATTGTGAAAGCATGGGAAAGTAAAAACTCAGACTATTGAAGTTATAAAAATGTAAAAGGCCTTCGTGATCACTACATATCAACTAAGGTTCACTAAGCTTAACCTCCATCAAAACAACTTCAGGTCCCTTTTTTAATTGGCAAATCTGCTGGCACATGTGTGTCTCAGCCAGGCTTTAAAAACCTGCATAACATTTAGTCCTTAATTAATGATAGAAAACATGTGATGGATCACATTGGGTGCTAGCTAGAACGGTAGGTGATTGAGAGATTCTCATCGAAGGATGGGCATCACTCTGTGGGTATATCTGAGCCTCTGTACCTAAGCACAACAGACTTAAACTCTGTACACCCTTCTGAGCATGTCATAATCTAGTATTCTTCATTCTCACCATGGATTCTCAAGCATTTCCTCATGTTGTTTCCTCCACCAAAAAAATTATCTCCCTGCAGATCTACCTAAAAAACTCACCCTTCAAATCTTAGCTTCAACACTACCTTCTCCGTCAAAGCTTCCTTGAGTCCTCTAAGGCTGTAAGACACAGGTATAAAGTGCAGTCGCATCCAAGAAATTCATTTCTATTCATTCAACCAACACTTTTGGTTTCTAATGGCAAATATACTCAATAAAGTTATAGAGATTCAGAACCAAAGCATGAGGTCTTATCTTCATGAAACAAATGTCTAGTGATGACGCAGACATAAGTAACAGCTGCCATGCGCACAGCATCAATATACAGGCATCATGGAAGATGGTGAGGTACATCTGAGGATATCATTTTAGGTCAGGGTTGAAAGAATGAAAGGAAGAAGAAGGTCAAGTCAAAGAAACTAAAGAGGAAAAAAAGAGGTAATTCTAAGAAGAACTCAGGTGCCTGTCTGCACTCTCAGGGGTGCGAGAGAGGATGAGGAGTTTTGGAGTCTGCCATTGTGTGGAATGGCTGAAGCAATGACTGATAGCAGGGCGCCTCTGAGGGGGCAATAGAAAGGCAGCCAATGTGCATGTTCTGCCAAAGAGCCAGTTTATATTTTAACATGTTTATGCCTTTCTATATGTTTAGACTATAATTAACTTGAAACTTCAGGCCCTATGTAGTTAGAAGATGTGGTTAGTAAACCTGGTTAAATGCTAAATGATATTGGAATATTCTAACTGTCCAAAAGAGGAGTTGGCCCTGATATGATCAGTAGTTTTATCAACAGTTTGAATGAATTCAGAGAAGACATGCTCAGAGAAGACACACTCACTAAATTTGCATATAAAATAAAACTGGGGGTTACTACAATCTGAATTCCAAAATACTATAGTAATCTAAGTGTCCCAACTCAATCAGAGGAGCACAAAATAATAGCTCTCGAGGCAAATTCCTGTCCATGGGCCTAAAAAATCAACTACAAAAGGTGGGGTGTGATGGCAATGAACAAGTTCTTTGATTAGTACTTATCTCAGAATGTGATAGCAATAGCACATGTCTGCCCTAAAGCTTAACTTAATAAAACAACAGAAGTAGAAGCAGAGACTGACCATTCGTTTGATCGGCCAGTGCAACTCAGATATTATTCTCAGTTCTCCTCCAAGTTTTGTAAAAAGAAAAGCAACCAGGATTGTGAAGATTTTAGAACTGTAACATAAACCTAATAAGAGGTGAGGACTAAATTTTGTTAGTATGAAAAAGACAGCGCTTAGTTAGCAAGAATTGTAGGAAGAAACAACTCATATAGACCAAATATTTGGCTTATTCTTTCTAACTACAGAGACCTGAGGAGTAGGGAGGAAATTTGGCCTCTATGTCATGAATATTTTTTTCATGATGTAAAAATATGAGCAGAGATTATTGTATATATAACATATTAAGCTCTACAACCTATAAAAGTTATTCTCCAGCATCTAACATTTGTGAGATGCCTTTGGATTTTATAGCTGTTTGCCAGGTTGCATAGCTTTATTCATTCCTTATCCATATATATCCAACCTCAGTTACTGGAGAAACCATCTTGGTTGATGGACTCAGTAAGGAATTCCAGCTTGTGGACCTGATTCCCAGCACCCACTATACAGTCACCATGTATGCCACCAGTGGATCTCTCATCAGTGGCACCATCAGCACGAACTTCTCTACCCGTGAGTACAAGGTCCTCTGCAGGCCTGATGCACCTGGAAAATTTTGTGGATACGAAAAATGGCCAGCATTTGCGTGGTCGTAGTTCATAAGGTTGGGGCAGCACTGCTGTAAGCTCTTCTTATTTTGGCCAGCTGTGCTCCAAATCCAGTGAAAGTGAGAGCTGCAGCTCTCAGTCCATAGACATATGTCTCTCTTCTGTCCTCCCTGGGATCTGTGTGATAGCGTTAAAACCAAGAGTGCCTAATACTAAAAATGCACAGAAAAGTCTGCTCTGGGTGAGAAAAGTCTACTGGATAAAAAGCTGGATGTTGGGGAAAAAGATACTGGGTTGGATCATGAACAGAAACCTAGATAGTGGAGAGATGTAGTGTTTTAAGTTCAAACAAGAACTCACAGTTGATCAGAGTCAGGGCCCAAGAATAGAAGCTTGGATTGGAAGATGTCACACCTTGGCCCTCAGGTGTTAGACAGGGAAGTGGGAGAAAGAATGATCGTGACTCTGATCACCTTCTGACTCAAGAGAGCCCTTGATGTCCTTCTCCAAGTTAGAATTGGGGTCAGTGTGTGAGTAGCCCCTTGACCACAAAGGGAGCAAGGAGCCCACAGGGTCTGAAATAAAGTAGGGAGGTCTTGGAGAGACAGGCTGGCCCTGGTCCTTTCTCTCCTTTGCAGTTCTGGACCCTCCAGCAAACCTGACTGCCAGTGAAGTCACCAGACAGAGTGCACTGATCTCTTGGCAGCCTCCGAGGGCAGAGATTGAGAATTACATTCTTACCTACAAATCTACTGATGGAAGCCGCAAAGTAAGAATCTGCTAGAAAGGGGCCCACCCACTTCTCCCTTGCAAAGGCATGAGAAACTGATAGAGGGGCGACTGTAGAAGCTGGAGGGAGGGTCAAGGCAGCAATTCACAGGAAATTGCCTGGGTACATAAGCTACTGCTGAGGAACGAGCCCGAGTCCGCAAGCTGCACACCCCAGGTGCACATGGCCCCAGCTCTTCACAAGTTGGGGCAGAATACTAGTCTTTACAAACCTTAGTGTCTTCTCCAGGCTCTGAGGGTCTACTTCTCCATCTCCTCTAACTATATTGGTGTTTCCAATATTATGACACAATCCCCTGAAAATTTCTGCCCGATGGTATTGAGATGATTTTTCTAACAGCCCAAGCAAGTGTGAGCTGAGTACCAAATTCAAATGGATTTTATTCCTCAACAAACATTACAAGAGCAACATCTACACACACTACAATAAAGAAAGAAAATTTTTATTTTATATCATCAGTCAACACAGTCCACTAGAGCACTGGAGCTCAAAATTTTTTGTTTGCAGTGGAGTCCTTTTTAAGAAATTATACACAAAATCCAAATATGCATAAAAGATTAAATCAGAGCTAGTCTCTGGATGGAAGCAAAGAGGCTGAGTTGATCCTACTCCATTGTCTTCTTTCCATGTTCTCAGGCAAGCCCAGTGCAACCTAAAAATTGCTGGGACCAGTAGTCCAGGTGCCTAAATCTCAGTGTACATTTGTGAGTGAGGAGCTGGCCTAAATCTCACATGAGAGACGCCCTTTCTGCTGACTGACACAGTTTTCTCCTTACTGTGGGATGCTGAGCACAGCAATGGCCAGTGACCTAGCCATAGAATTCGACCTCTTCCCTACGTTCCCATTCTGAAAGCCGGCTGCTTCTGTCTACCTCCCTTCCTCTGGCTTTGTGCAGGAGCTGATTGTGGATGCAGAGGATACCTGGATCCGACTGGAAGGCCTGCTGGAAAACACGGACTACACGGTGCTCCTGCAGGCAGCTCAGGATGCCATGAAGAGCAGCCTCACCTCCACCGCCTTCACAACAGGTGAGGCAATTACAGCCCTTTGATGGCTTCTTCCTGCATGACACCTGGCTCCCAGGCAGCCTCTGCCGGGGAACCTATCCAAAACACTCCTTCCTTCCCCTTTCAGAGGTGTTTGAGATCCACCTCACATCGCCAAAGTAATGACAAGAGCCAGGGACCGAAATCCCTAATCCTCTGGGACCAATCAATGCAACAAGTAAAGACAGCTGGTTCCATTTTCCTGTCTGTTCTTTCAGAAAAGTTTTCCCCATCTCTTCTTCACTGGCTGCTCTTATTCAGAGACTCATAGCTGTAGTGGACTCTCAGTATTAAATACACATCCCTTTTCCACACACAAAGCATTTTTTTTGCATCCCTGTGGTCTAAGTCAGCCCTTGACACGACTGGCAAGGAAGGCCTTTGGCCTTCATTATTTGCCACCTAATGACACCAAAGTGCATGGAAGTGAAAAACTTGCAGGACTGGTGAGTGTCTGGGTCAAAATTTGAATGAGTACTTTTTTACTTTTGCATTAACTGGTTGTCCTTCCAGCCTTACTCCTTTAAGTCAGCAGAAGATGCTTTGAAAATACTCTTAAGGGATCAAAGTATTGTATCTATAACAGAAAATAACTTTACAATTACCCTTTGGAACCATTTGGCCAGGCATTGTTTCCACTGCATGACATCTAGGATCTAATCTTCACAATGACCTCTACGGCATGGAATATTCTCTCTATATTTTAGCAGATGAGGAAATTAGGCCACAGACATGTCAGGCAACTCATCCAGTATCCCACCCAGTACCCCACCATTCTGAAGTGACAGACCTAGGATTTGACTCAAGCTGTTCCAGCTCTGGGTTGTGTTGTTAATATTCCACACTGCTACCTTCCCTGGTGCCTTTCAAATGGTTTGCAATGTGGGACCTGCCTGCCCATACTGAATGCTCTCATTGCCTCATACTCTGGAGTGTGAGCATCCCTGTCTGTAGGGCAAATGTGAGCCTTTCTATGCCCTTAGATGTGTGTCTGCCTGCTTTCTCCAAGTATTAGGATGATGAGATTCCTATCCAGGCCCCACAGCTTGTCTCTCTATACCCAGAGGGTGACAGGCAGTCTCCCCACTCCACTCAGATGCCTTCCTCTCAATGTGCTCATGCTAACCCCGAGATGAAGGCCTGGAACAGAAGCTCCACATGAAGCCCAGGGGTTCCGGGGTTCCGTAGGGTAGGGAATTTAGGACCAAGCTCTCTTTTCTTTTTTTTACACCTTTCCATACTTCACAAAGTTCCTTGTTTGCATGCACTAATCAGGAAAACAAACATTATATTTAATTAAAAAGTGAAAATAAGCTGTGATCATGCAACCAAGACATTAACCCAACATGCAGTTTCACCAAGTGGAACTTAGAGGATTGTTGATCTTTTTTCCAGGACTGAAGTCAATTATAGTCACCTTTATGCTGTATCAAAGGTGTCTCATCTAAGTAGAAAGGTGTTACTGTCTTTGTTAAAGCTCTTCTCTGCACATCTGCAGGTTAATTAAAGGGTTTCCCATGGTCCCCTTTCCCAAACTAGCACCTAAAGACCTATGAGTTGAAGTTTGCCATTGAATTAAGAATTTCTTGCCCATAAAAAACCACAGATAACAGGTACTTAGAGCACCCACTTTTCATATTTACTGGGTTAAACTAATGATTTCATCCCCCAATGTATGGGCTTCATGAGAGTGCTTGCTCAGGGCAACGTTAGCTCTTCATTCCCATCCTGGAGATACCCCAGTGGGGTATGATGGGCAGAAAGACAACCTGCACAAGGTCTCGGCGGTATCCTGCGGCTGTTCCCCACCCACCACACCTGAAAAGGAGATTCAATAGTTTGGATGTGGGATTCCAGATCTAGTAGGGTCAAATAAACCAAGGAGTAACAACACCCATGGAAATCTGGAGAGGAGGCTAGGGCAGTGGCTTTGTTTGATGGACAGTGCAAGGGTTGTGCAGGGCATATTTCAGTCACTTATTTTTTCATTTAAGACTCCAGTTGCCCCTCAGTTCCTGGGGCCTCAGCTCAGAAAAGAGAAAACTGGGGCTGAATTTCCTATGCAGGAAATACAGTTACTAACTGAGCTGCTTGTGCTGCACAGAATCTGGGGGACTGGAGAGAATCACCACCACTCCTAGTACACAGCAAGAGATTTCCATGTTTGGAAGGTTTTTTTCAGTGTTGCTAGAAAATGCAAATTGAAATGTAAGTCATGGATACATACAAATCCTGCTGGTTTTGTTCTTGGAGATTTACCAGAACCCACCCAAACAACTAGTTGCAGAATAAAAATTTAGGGGCAGAAATAAAGTGTGTAAAAGTCCTTTTGCAGAGCCTGACATACAACAGACATAAACCCTGGCTGAACTTAAGAGTTTCACAGGGCAAAAGAGAAGGTCTCTAGTGAAGCAAAACTGATGGAGAATGGAAATTTTCTTATAATCCTTGAAAGGATGGAACAAGCAAGGATATACAGCCCAGAGAGTGTGATGCCACAGTCCCTGTGATTTCAGGCTCTGCCTGCTCCCCCGATGCAAATTTTTCTGAATAAATTACGCTAGGCTACATAGTCATCTACACGTTAATATTAATGCGTGTTCTTTGCCAGTAGCCAATCCCTTCCCCCTACCTTTTCTACTGCTGTCAAGAGCAAATTTTATTAGGGAGGAAAACAATACAAGACTATCAGTTTCCTAAAGGTGGGGGTGAGGATGTTAACAAAGGAGAAGCAGGAATGAAGAGCGGAAGGTCTTCTCTTACACACAAGGTCTGGAGCCCCACCCCTCTCCGAGGATGACTTACTCCTGCTGCGCTGATGTGGGGAACGCTGGGGGCTCTGCGATGGCAGACCAGAAAAGATAGGCGTGGGGCGAGGCTTACTCGCCTTCAGCCACTAACAGCCTTTCTGTCTTCATTGTCAGCCCTGACTTTTCCACTTGGCAGCATTCTATTCTTAGGAGGTGCTGCTCCCAGATGAACCTTCTGAGTGCTTTATATGTCTTCTGTGAGGCAACAACAGTGCTTAAAGGTTAGCCCCAAACTGACCTGTACCACTATCAACCCCTCAGATGCCTACCTAATGGTCTGAAACAGAGTTAAAATGTCTAATAATAATAATAATAATAATAATAATAATAATAATCGCCAAAGGACGAGAAAAGATCGGGCCTCATGCCTCAAATCCCTCCTTTGATCGACATGTCTTCCTTGCTGGGTTCCTGCCACATAACATCAGACCATTTCTTTCTTTCCATCATGTTAATAGCTTCCTGTCCTCTTGTCTCTGGTGTTTGCACAAGACTCTAGGGGGAATTAAATACAAGTAGTATGAAAGAGAAAAAAGTATGGATACATTATTTATCATTTTCTGTCGCCTGAAATTTCATCCAAGGTCTACTTGTCTTTTAGAGACATGAATATAAATGAGGAAACAAATATTCCCCGCAGAGCAACAGAGGCTTGGTGAAATGATCTTCTGAGAGGCAATTTTCATTGTCTCTTTTAATACTATAAAAAGCAAACAAGTCTCTCGCTAAAGCTCATCCTCAGAGACAGCGACACTATAAAATAGGTTGTCGTGACCTTGAGGTTAAGCGAAGACCATCATTTGCAGAGGTACCCAGAGATGGGTAATGGGAAGTTTTCTTTTATTACCTTTGCTGTAGTCTCTGCTACTACACATCCAGGCTGAGAACTCTGGAATCTCCTCTAATGTAAGAATTGGTTTTTGAGGTACGGAAAATTAATGAAGATTGACGAAGTCTAGATCTGGAACAATAGACAGCAGATCATGAAAATTCAGTTATCAGACACTTTATCGGAAAAAAAATCCTGGTGATCACTGTTCACTTCTACTGACTCATATGTGTACCACATGGCCCCCTCAACACCAAATGAGGAGCTGAGAGGGCTTCTCTGTGCTTCATGGCTTAGATGCAGCTTGAGTTCTTCCATTAAGACAAACAAAGAGATGGGAGAGGGAGAGGCAGAAGCAAGGGAAGAGGGAGAGGGAGAAAGGCGGGACAGAAAGAGAGAGGGACAGAGATTCCCACGCATGTTCAAAATGAATGCATGAGTGTCAGACCAAAGCTTTGAATTAATAATGCTACATAGTTCATCACATACTATGGATATCAGTCTCCAAACTACTTAATTCCTACTTCCCCATCTCTTCTTCCCTTCTCCAGTGTGCCATGCTCATGTGTCCAATGGATAGCCTTTATATGTGGAAAACTCTGTCCTTGTAAAATTATTTTGAATACATTAAAATATATTTGAATATATACACATCACAAATGTGTGGCAATGGTATGAGGCTACACAACGTATCCTCTATTCTCATATATTTTACTCAGCACCATTTTCTAGACCATCTGTGTTGTTTTGCACATCTATAGTCTTTTGCTTACAACTGTCGTGAGACACTGCACTCTATCCCTTGCATCTTAGCTTCTCTATCTCCTAAAGATGGACATGAGGTTGTCTCCAATATTCCACCCACCCCAAATGATACCACAACAAATGCCTTGTTCCTATGGATCAATACAATGCCTTTGAGTTGTATGTCCAGAGCAGGAATTGCTGGTCATAGCACATATGTTTACATAATTTAACTAAGTGCCATTCTTTACCTATACAATGGCTGCAACAGTGCATTTTCTAATGCATATGACACATTTTTAATGATTTAACGTGATCCAAAACCATAATTTCTGATAGTCTTGTGCATATAATTGCTATTTTGTTACTTTAGTTGAATTCATTTATATGAATACATGAATTTGAACATCCCTTCATATGTTTGTTTGCCTCTGAGATTCTTTTCTCTGTACATGACCTGTCACATAGTTTGTTCTTTTTTTTTTCTTTTCTTTTCTTTCTTTCTTTTTTTTTCTTCCTTGTTTTTCCTTTTTTTTTATTTTTTGAGACAGGATGTCACTATATAATTCAGGCTGACCTTGAACTCACTGTGTAGCCTAGGCTGGCCTCCAACTTGTGGCAAACCTTCTTCTTCAGACGCTAGGCATGGTGGTCTTGTCTATAATCCCAGCACTTGGGAGGCTGAGGCAGGAGCACGGGTGCAAGTTCGAGACCAGCTTGGGTTACAAAGTGATCCCAAGGCCAGCCTGAACTGCATAGCAAGACCCTATCTCAAAAAAGATTAAAAAAAAAAAAAAAAAAAGCAATCCTTCTGCTTCATCCTCCCAAGGGCCGGGAGGATGGTGTCATTGTCTGTATGTTACATACAGTATTTATCTAAAAATTTAACAAAATGATAGGTATTTAGAATTAATAACAGACTTCAACAAGTTTGCTAGATAAGAGGTCAATATATAAAAATTAGTATTTTTACAGCAGCAGTAATTAACTGCCATGCTGGGCATGGCAATGGTATGTTTTTTTTTTATTTTTTAGATAGTCTCACTAGGTAGATTAAGCTGGCAGTTTTTTTGATTCCTCTATTGGAGTTCTTTTTTTTTTTTTTGCAGGACCAGGGTTTGAACTCATGACTTTGCTAGGCAGGCACTTGTGCTATGGAGCTATCTCTCTGATCCCTCTACTGGAGTTCTTGATAGGATTAGTTATTATTATTTAAGCTTTAGAAGTCTTTCTTAAAGTTTTTCCTGACAGTAGGCAATGCTATTGTTCAATACAATTTTTACTTAGTTTCCAGACTTTTGATACTTGGTCTGCATTATATTTGTCAATAAGTAGTGAAAATTTCAGTTTTCTTTCTATAGTAAACCAGTTTTACTAACATCATGTGCTAAATAATCCACCTGTTCTCCACTGACTTGTGATGCTTTATTGTGCTGTATATTTAGTTCCTATATGCACATGGCTGTCTCTGAACTCTGAATTCTCTAATTTATTCCATGCTCCATTGATCTGTTTTTTGCAAATGCTATATTGTGTTTTTCCATCCATATCTTATTATTATAATATTAGCATCATAATATAGGATAAAACAAGTCTTCTCGAGTTTGTTTTCCAAGCTTGCCTTAGCCATGATACTTACTTTTCCATATATAACACTTTAGTTTATCCAATTTGATTTATGAAATTCTACAAAAAAAAACTTCAATTTGAATCTAGTTTAGAATCACAATGAATTTGCAAATCAATTTGGAGAGAACCGACTCCTTTACATATTAATCAGTCCCTCCTAAATGCATGCGTGAGCAATGTATCTTCATTTATTTTAATCATCTCTGTCTTCCGAGTATACATTTTTTCCTTGTAGCAATCTTTATATTCTTGGCTAATTTATGAACGTTTTGAAGTTTCTTATTGCTTTGTGATTTTTGTCTAATTTTAGAATATATTCTCTAGTTACTGCTGCTATAAAAATATTTTTATATATTGACCTCGTATCCAGCAAACCTGTTGAAGTCTCTTATTAACTCTAAATACCTATTGTTTTTGCTAAATTTTTAGATAAATGCTGTATGTAACGTACAGACAATGACACTTTATTGCTCTTATTATAATCTTATACCCCCTAATGATTCTTCCATCATTAGTACATTATGTAGGACTTGCAGAGCTATGATAAATGATATTAGTTAACCTTGACTTACTTCCATGCTTAAAGGAAATGCAATTAAAGTTTTATGCTGCATAAATTTTGCTAAACCTGTATTTTTTAAATATTTTAGCTGAAAATAGCTACTTTTTTCTAAAATATAGAAAAATATGTAATTGGCTAACCTTAAATAAAGAAGAGCACCATCTCCTTAGACTTCAGGTTTAAAATATTTAGCAAGGTAGGAATTTTTTTTCCACTCCAAGTGAAGAATTTTTGAAATAAACTTCAAGTAAATTTTAATTTATTATAGTTTTATTCTTTACCTTACTAATGAGGTGAATTACATTAACAGATTTTATGCATTTATTTACTAACCTTGAGGAAACCTCACCTCAGAGTGAGTTTTTACCCTATCCTTAATTTAGATGTCTATTATCTGTTTAGACTTCTTATATCTACAATCATAAAATTGTCTTACATATGTTTTCTTATATATGTATTTCCTTAAGGGCTTTGAAACCCATATGCAAACATTATGTGCGACTTCTCAGAAAAAAAAAAAATGTAGCTTTCTTGCCTGTTTGGTGCGTGTGTGTGTGTGTGTGTGTGTGTGTGTGTGTGTGTGTAACCAGGGATAGAACTCAGGACCTTGCACTTGCCTGGCAGGCACTCGTGCCCCTGAGCTATCTCTCCAGCTCCTTCGCTTGCCTGTTTGCTTGCTTTCTCCTCCTCATCCTCCTCTTCTTTTTCTTTCTCCTCCTTTTTCTTCTTCCTCTGGATTTTTTAAAAATAAGATGTTTAGGACAGAATGTTTGACTACCACTTCCCACTTACAAATATTTAAAATTAGATACATATGAGGTGCGATCCAAAACTATATTGAATGTTTAAGCTTTACAGAGTGCATTACAATGAAGGACGCACTGCCGTAAGCTCCCCTCAGAACGCCCCCCACACCCTCTGAATGCACAGCGTGTCGTTCTTGCCACTCTTCGGAGCAGTTCTTGAAGTCCTCTTTTGGGAGTGTCTCGAGTTCTGCCATGATGGCTGACTTGGTCTCCAGAACTGACTCAAAATGTTCACCTTTCACTTTCATTTTGACCTTGAGGAAGAGGCAGAAGCTGTACAAGGCCAGATCCGATGAATAAGCTGGATGAGAACATACTGTGATGTTTTTATTTGACAGAGATTGCCGCAAACCTTTGATCAATAAAATGATCTTCAAAAATACCATGAATGGGCATGGTGGTGTATGTCTGTAATCCCAGCACTTGGGAGGCTGAGGCATGAGGATCAGTATGAGTTCGAGACCAGCCTGGGCTACACAAGTGAGCTCAAGGCCAGCCTGAGCAGCATAGAAAGGCTCTGTCTCAAAAAGACAAAAAAATAAATAAATAAAATAAAATACTCTGAATGTTTAAAATGAAAAATTTTTTATTACAGTAGAAGACCTGCTGCTACTAATTCTGTAAAAGTAGAGCCCTGGCTTCAAATTTATACCATAGTTAGTGGCAGTACATTTATTTCTATCCCTTTTATTTGTTTACATATTCAACTTATCTTCCTATTTTCCTATTACCTCTTCTGAATCCTTATTTCTTAAGCTTTTTTTTACATATCTCATCAATTTTGATATGTAAAAGTTGACATAAAATAGAGCAAGATAAATCTACATGCTCACACAATATCAAGAAATAGAAGAAAGTAGTTGAGAAAAAAATTCAGACCTAAAAGTAGGTACATACAGGCTTTTTATTCCCCATATATCCAATTTATTGGATTGTAAAGTTTTTCTTGCAATATTTAAAAATTCCAAACCAAATAGATTTCTTTACACTAAACATAATTATCCTTATGTAAGAAAGACAGAGTTTTCAAAATTAACCAGTGACATTGATACCCTCCAATGTTCACAACTGTAAAGGAATATGTGCCTAGAAAGTTCATAATAATATAATTATTACTTAGTTACTGATATTACAATTAATATTTATTAATTTTAAGCATACAAATAAACTTCAAATTAATTTTAAAATGCTAAAATCAAAATACAAAAATAGAGACAGTTATAAAAACAAGACAGATGTATATGGTCAGAAAAGAAACAGGTTATTAAAAACTATTGTATACTCCTTATATTGACCAAATTTTAGTGAGAGCCTTTTTTTTATGTTCTTTGTAATGTGCAAGATTATTTCTTAAGCTTTAACTCTGAAAAGTTCTTTCTTTCTTTTCTCTTTTTTCTTTATCTTCTCTTTTTTTTATATTTTTTGAGGCAGGATGTCACTATGTAATTCAGGCTGGCCTTCAACTCTCTGTGTAGCCTTGGCTGCCTCGAACTCATGGTGATCCTTCTGCTTCAGCCTCCCAAGGGCTGGGATTAGAGGCATATGCCACCATACCCACCTTGACTGTTGTATTTTATTTTGTTGTTGTTTTTGTTGTAATTCTTCATCATTTATAGGAATTTCTTTATTTTTTCTAAATTATAGAACTTAGTAGCACGAAATCATTCAAAAGATTATTTAATCTCGACTGCACCTGCAACTATTTTCCTTTTAGTTTTTTTTTCTTTTTGAAGAGAATAAAAAATAATAATAAATAAATAGCAATGGCACAGCATTTCACTAGACAAAATGGTACAAATTCAGTGGTGGGTGCCATATTGCAACCAAATTAGCTGTTCATTTCCACATATAAGCCTGTAAGACTGGCCCAAAAAAAACATAAAAAATGGAAAAAGAGAAAAAATTAAGCATAAATTTCTCCTTCACTGGGCCAGCGGAAATCAGCAGTACCATTGTCCAAGCTATCCTACACATATAAACACATATTTCTTTTTCCCTTCCTTTCCTTTCCTTCCTCCTTCCCCTCCTCCCAGTTGTTCCTTTCCTTGGAGCAGTTTCTTTCCCCTTCACAGTATCCCTTGTATCATTCAGGTCCTATTTACTGTTCAGGTTCTTACACTAGGGAAAGAATACAATGTTTACACATTTTGTCCTTACTATTCTATAATCAGGGTACCTGTAATGTATTTCTCTGATTATTATTTTCATAGACCCAGCTATTAAGATCTAAGATCCACATCCATGTTTTTTGACCCTCACATATTTCCTTTTCTATTACTATTAATAAGAAATAACTGAAATTTTCAAAACTCATTAATAGTACATTCCCAATAATTGATACAGTGCGTATTGTTGTCCTTGTAGTAGCTATATAGAGTACAGGGTGTAGACATGATGATTTTTCTAAAATTTATTTGGAACTAGAAAAGACCTAGAATAGCAAAGATAATCCTGGCAACAAAGATAAGGCAGGAGGCATTATAATTCTTGACCTAAAGTTATACTACAAAGCTACAGTGATAGAATCAGCATGGTATTGGCAAAAAAAAAAAAAAAAAATAGACCTTAGGATCAATGGAATAGATTAGAAGCTGCAGAAGCAATTATAAATACACACAGCCACCTTATCTTCTACAAAGGGGCCAAACATGTTTACTGGAAGAAAGATAGCCACTTTAACATATGGCACCAGAAGAACTGACTCTTCACATGCCAAAAACTAAAATTTGACCCAAGTCTATGGCCATGTACTAAACTAAAGTCAAAATCTATTAAAGATCTAAATATTAAAAGAGAAACACTAAATCTCCTCAAAGAGAAAGTGGGAGAAAATCTTGAAGACATCAGGGCAGACAAAGAGTTCATGGACAAAAATCAAAATGCACATTTAACGTTGAAATAATCAACAACTGGGACCTCCTCCAGCTGAGAAGTTTTTGCACATCAAAAGAAATTACCACCGGAGTGAAAAGACAATCCACAAATTTTGAAAATATATTAACTAATAAATATTGAGACAAAAGTCTTCTATCTAGAATTTATAAAGAACTAAAAACCATTAGGTTTCCAAAATTCAAAGACCCACTCCAGAAATGGGCATCTGAGATGAACACATACTTCTCAGAGAAAGAAATTCAACAAGCCTGTAAATACATGAAGAAATGCTCCACATCACTATCCATTCATGAAATGCAAATTAAAGCAATACTTAGATACCATCTCACCCTAGAAAGAATGGCTATCATTAACAAATCAACCAACAACAACTCTTGGAGAGACTTTGGGGAAAAAGAAATCCTTCTCCACTGCTGATGTGAATACAGACTGCTGCAATCATTGTGGAGATTCCTTAAAAAACTAGAACTACAAATCCCATTCAATCCAGCTATCCCCCTACTGGGAATTTCCCTAGAAGAACTGAAAACATCATATCACAGTGATATCTGTGCGTATATGTGTACGGCAGCACAATTCATGATAGTCAAACCTTGGAAACAACCAACATTCCCATCATCTGAAAAATGGCTGAAAAAGATGTAGTATTTTTATACAATGGAATATTACTCAGCTATAAATAATGATAAACTAGAAGACTTCATACATAAGTGGATGTACTCATAAGTGAAATAAACCAGAGCTCACATATTGCTTAAGTAGATCATTACAGTACATCTTTCCTAAGTACCTCAACAGGCTCTAAGCCCCTCTGCACTGTCTCTCAGTTGTCCTGGATACACTTTCCTTTTTCCTCTTCTTTGATTATAGTCTTTTATTAAGACAGACAGACAGACAGACAGAGAGAGAGAGAGAGAGAGAGAGAGAGAGAGAGAGAGAGAGAGAATTTTCCCCAAGTAGTTAATCATCCTGTACTTTCCATGGCTCCAGAATTTGTCACTCTGCTTATTTGTATGCTTATCTAAATTTTCAACTTTGAATTTTATTTTTTAATGCAAACCTGAAATCTCATACTCTTGGGGAATTATTTTTTATTGTACCATCACATTTGAATTACAAGTTGATCACACATAAAATATTAGACATAAATGTTGGTTTCCATCCTATTTACAATATTATGCTACTGGCTTCTCCTAAGCACTGCTGGCATTGAGAAGCCTGATGTCAATCAGATTCTCATTTTGTGGATGATTTGTTCTTTCCTTATAAAAATGTTTAAAATGTTTTCCTTTCTTCTTTGGCAACCCTACACTTCATTCCATGTCTTACAGTTCATTTATCTTTTCATCTTCAATTTGACACTCAATGAGCCTTTTAAATATATGATGCTTTATCTTTAGTGCTGACACATTTATCCTCACTGCTTTATTTAAGAATTTTTTCTTAGTTTTTCCTTTTCTTTCAGGTCCTCCATTAGCTGTACTTTGAAATGTGTATAGTAGCTTCCAAATTTCTTAGTTTCTTAAAACTGCATTTTTTACTCTTAACCCTGTTCTTGGTCCTTTCCAAGAGTTCTTCAGTCATGCCCATTCATACCCATTTGTTTACATGTTAGCTATATTTGAAGTCAATGCTCACCTTTTCTCCTGTATATATTGTTCATGCAAACATTTCTGTTTTAGTTCTTGTTATTCACGCAGTTAATATCTTCCCTCACTTACTTAAATAAAGTTATCATGCTTCATTGTAATTCTGTACTCCCAACTCTGTATCAGATTGTCAATGGCATCCAGCCTGGGCCCTTATCTTACGATATATCTTTCTCTTCAGTGAGTCACATTGAGTCCAATAATGTAACGTTCTTTTGGACTTATGGGTTCCTCTCCCTGGTAATGTGCATATCTCAGTAAAAGCAAACACATATGAATGGCAAGTGACAATTTTCCTATGGCAGTATGGAAGAAAAGCAAGAACGAGACTTCAGACCTTCTTTCAATCTGTCCTCTCTTTTGGGTACTACTTGTCTTTGATTTGTTTGTTTGTTTGCTTGCTTGCTTGCTTGCTTGCTTGAAATAGTAATTAAGGCCTCACTGAATGAATTGGTAAATTTTCCTTTCTCTTCTATTTCCTTGAATATATTATATAAATTGGCAGCACTTCTATTTTATACTCTTGGTAGAATTCAACAGTGAATTCACCTGAGACTGGAGATTCTCCTTACAGAGATTTTAGTTACAGATACAATTTTTAAAAATTGTTAGCATATCATGCCATCCCATTTCATCTTAGGTGACCTCTAGAAGATTGTTATTTTCAAAGAACTGGTCCATTAACTTAAGTTTTAACTTATGTATACAGAGTTATTTATACTATTTCATAGGACAGGAATATGCGATTCCTCCTTTAGGTGAACAGTAGATTTTGTCAAACAGTAGCACAAGTAAAATGAGGTTGTAAATGTTACAGAAGGACCTTACACACCGCTGTAGGCAGGATTTTATTTGGTCTGTTTTAAGTTAGGTTGTCCCAAGTGTTTTCAGAAAACTTAATTTTAACTTCCCCTTCATAATGGTGGGAGAGAGATATGGTCCTCACCTGGCATCATGCATTTAACAACTATTTATTGGGCACTTACATCGGATCAGATACCCTCCCAAATGCTGACGATAGTAAGGCATGAGACAATCAGAGGATTGTTCTCACAAAGCTTGCATGCAAGGGAGGAGGAAGGTAGGTGAGCACAGCACCCACAGCAGCGCCCTTCTTGCGATTACCTGGGACCACTTCCCCTCCCAGTTCCAGCCCTTGCTCTTAGCTAGGGTGGTCAATAGAGGGCTCTCCCCGGGCTGAGTCTTGGGAGCCAGCACTTCAGTGGTGAGAGAGAATGACACACAGAAGAGCATCTGGCCTAAGGAAGAGTACAGTTGACTCCCAAGGAAGGGATGTTTGGCTTGTTCCGTCCATTAAAAGAGAACCAGGGAGGCTGAAGAGTAGTGAGGGAGCAAGGTGAATGCAAGACAAAGCTAAACCATGAGGGCATGGTGAGGATTTCCTAGTTTATTCAGATTGCAATGAAGAAGCCAGTGGGGGAGTTTCCGCAAGTGTGAGCTGGGGTGGGGAGAGGGGCCAGGTCACATTTGCATTATAGAAAGATCACTCCAGTGATGTTGGGGCTTCTGTGGACCCAAAGGAGCTGCAGAGAGACCAGGCTAGAGGGATTACCGTGCCTGACCTTCTTTGCCATGTTGAGCCAAGAGTTAGAGAAAGGCCATGTTGGCAGTGCCAGTCTGTGATGAACCTGACCTGCCATGAAACTGGGTCTTTTGGTATAAGTAAGTCTAAAGAACAGGATAAATTATGTCAGAAAATGTGCCTGCTGGTAGCCACCTTTAGCTGACCTCTGAATGGATCTTTAGACACTTGCTGCATTTGCCTTTGGGCAGAAGCCAGGTGGTTTGCAGAGCTCCAGGACCATCTTCAGGAACTCAGCACAGGATGAACTCAGCCAGGCTTTCCATTGGCCAGGAGATTCTCCATGGGCACTGCCCCCTGAAAGGCTTCTGGCTGCTCTCCCTGGATTCCTAGGGCCACATCCTACCTGGGGTGCCACGTCCTGCCTCACCTACACAGAATTCTCCTCCATGTTTCACAGAGAAGGGCTTTGCTAAAGAATTAGGATTAGCTTCCATCATTGGACTCTTCATCCAACAGACCTTCAGCAGAAGACCTAACCCTGCACACGGCCCAAGCCGACCTTCTCAGTCACATTTCGCCTCTCCCAGGACCCCTGCATCCAACCAACCCAATCCTTGCTTTGTTCTCCTGCTAAATCTTCAATTTGCCAAGGAAGCTGTTCTTTTACAGAGGCCTGGAGCCTTCCTCTCCAGCAACGAGTGATTAACCACCAGTTCCTAAAATGAGCCCGTTTGGATTAGCACTTGACAAGCCCCGCTCCAGTCCAGAACCTCACTTCTCACGGTGTTCACCCCACCTCCAGTTTCACTGCAGGCCCACACTGATGTTTCACTACCCTCCCGTGGCTCGCTCTGTCCCAGAGCACTTAAACCTCAACATTGTACTGGTCTGTTTCTCACAGCTGAGAGTGAACAGCCTGAAGGGTGGGACTGTCTGTTTTCCTTACATTAACAGCTCTTAGCCTAGTATTTAGAACCTGTGACAAACTCCACCTACGTCTGATGAATGAATACATAAGAGAATAAACAGGTCAGTGAATTGGAATTTGCTGTGAGAGGGCCAAAATGGCTTCACATGGGCCGAGTGGGTAACTTTGCCCTGTCATGGACGCAGACTGCCCCCAACAGTCCAGCCAGCTGCTTTGCAGATGTGGGCCATTAACTTTTTATTATTCTCTTAAAAAAAAAAAGATGAACATTAAAAAAATTGTAACATAGAAGGCTGAAGAAGAGTCAACCACGAACCCACTTCTGGGGGGACAAGAATCAAAGCACTGGTAGCACAGGAGGTCACCCGTACTTCTGTGAAGTGCTACACTTCACCAGGCACCTACAGAGAAGCCTGCTGAGGCTGCGCTCAGAGAGAAGGGCTGGCGTCCCAGCTCCAGTGCTGGCGCTGAGGCTGTTAGAGTGGACAGCAGGCAGACACTCTCCGGAGCTTTTAAATCTGACCATGTAAAGACTATACCCAAGCACACAGCACAACTAAGGGCAGGGCAAAGACAGGGGCAGTCTCTTCCTCCACCTGTAGCTGCAGGGAGCCATCTGATTGCGCGATGTGTCTCTCAGTGCACTTCGCTCATCATTCAGTCTCTGATGCACAGCACAAACCAATTTTGGAGCAGTTCTTCCAGTGAGTGCCTTGGTCCTGTTGATCTCACAATTACATCTAGAAACATTTAACCATGAAACATTTCAGTGTACGGAACACTCAACGCTGCTTCCCTGTGAGCTTGGTAATCACCAGAGCCCGGGGAGTGCAAAGTGGTTTAAAAAAAAAAAAAAAAAAAAGTTTCTTTGTCAGGCCAGGCTCAATTTACTGCACCAAAGGGGAGAAAAAGCTACCAGGTTCACTTTGGAACTGAAATTTCTACCCTCGACAGCATTACTGGGATGGTGTGTGTTAGGGATAAAAGTGAATTTCTGGTGATAGCCAGCAATGTGGCATCCAGATAGTGTGGTGTTGGATCTCAAAGCAGACCCAACAATCTCTTGAAGTGTATAGAATCCCAGTATATGCACACGCTGAGCCAAGCCCACAGAGTGAGAATTGCCGTGTTCTTAACCATCAGCTAACCCAACCCAGTAACCCCCAAAGCTGAGAGAAACGGTAAGAACTGAAGCAAAAAGCTTAAACAGAGCCTCTTGTTGCCGCCCCATCCCATCCCATCCAACCTAAGTCTCGGGAAGAGCTCTCTCAGGACATACCTACTGGGAAAGACATTGGGAAGGAAAGGGAAAGAGAACAAAAGGAGAAAGGAAGAAGAGATGAGGGAGAAGGGGGAGGGGAAGGGAGAAGGGGGAGGGGAAGGGAGAAGGACAAGGAAGGGGTGCTATTCAGTCAGTCATCCACCCAGTCACATAGATCTAGCCAAAGAAAGTGGAGCATCAGCCACAGCCCCCTTGGAGCATTACCTAGTTTACCACTTCTGCATTGGGGCTATCTGAGAAGAGGAGAATGTACGCTATAACTAGAGGAATTCAAATCGAGCTAGTCTTCAGACCCACGAGAGGCTCTGTTGTACAGGTCCTGAGGCCCATCCCTTGACCTTCTGATCTAACAAAATAGAACACAGAAATATGAATTTCAATAAAGCCCTCAATGTAGAACTATTAAAGCCTCAGACCAGGAATGTAGCTCAGTGGCATAAGTGCTTGCCTGGCAAACATGAGGTCTTGAGTTCAATCCCTGGTACAAAAAATAATAATAATAATAAAAATTTAAAAAAAGATTACAGGGGCTGAGCATGGTGGCGCACACCTGTCATCCCAGCACTCGGGAGGCCGAGGCAGGAGGATTGGTGTGAGTTTGAGACCATCCTGGGCCACAAAAGTGAGCCCAAGGCCAGCCTGAACTGCATATCGAGAAGCTGTCTCAAAAAGACAAAAAAAAAAAGATTATAGCTTCTATTTTCTCTCTCTGGTGAAAAGGAATACTAACTTGACCCAGGACTGGTGAGTACGCAGCGAAAGTTGGCAGTGCTGAGAGCTAGGACAGGCTAGGGAGAGGTGGTGTGGTGGGAGCCCTGCATCGCCTTCAAGTTCCCAAGACAAACAAACCCCAAATTGCTGCTCATCATCTATAAAAGCAAAATGCTTTTTGATTATCCTTCCACTAATGCCACAGACTCAGACGCAGCAAATAAAATCTCTAAGCAAACAGATAGCCTTGCAACTCATGAAAGGTACAGCGAGCAGCCCCAGCTACCGTGGACCAGCCCAAGCACATGTGAAAAGCACCTTCACCAGCTAGATTCGCACAGGGCCAAAGGAGCAGAACAGTGTTGCTTCCTCTCCCCAGGCACCATCTGTGACATTTATCTCAGCCCATGTTGATGCCCCTGCGGTCAACACTTTTTTTCTCAAGTTGAATTTATTCCTACTTTGTGACATAAAAATAACATAAGTCCTTCTTTTGTATGACAGTTACTCCTTTCCGTATTTTAAATTTCTCTTCTCCAGCACAAGTCATCTCTGTTTTTTCTAGTTTTTTTTAAATTAATTCTAGCCTTAACACAACATGTTTGAGCCCTTTGAAAGTATCTATAACATACCAATCAACATTATCAATATGAAGAAGCTTATAGAAGATCAAATATTTCCTTCATCTAAAGGTTGGTTTGGTTTTATTGGTGCATTTGAATGAAGCTATTGTTCTGAAGCTTGAGGGAAAATGCTTTGTTGAAGACTCACTACATGCTGGGGAGAAATTTAGGAAGCTGACCCGGGATTGAATTAAGAAATTTTCCTTCATGAGCAAAAGCCATTAGTGCACAGGTAGGACTGAGATGCAGGCCAGGAATATTACATGCTAATCGAAAATGAGAAATTCAGGCAGTTAGAGAAGAGGGGAGAGAGAAGACAGGTGCGCTCATTGCTCCAGATAACAGATCAAGTATGGCCTGGAAGCCAGATGTGGTGGCGCGCCTGTAATCCCAGCACTCAGGAGGTTAGCCCAGGGGGGGTGGCCCTGAGTTCCAAGTCCGTCTGAGCCACATCAGGAGTTCAAAGCCAGCTTATACTACGTAGCAATAATCTGTCTAACAAAAAGAAAGAATAGCCTGGAGGTAGTACCCAAGCTCCAAAAGCAACAGGGAAAGGGGACAGAGGCCACCAGCACCTACCTCCTGAAGTGCGACTGTCACCTCTTAGAAAAGTGAAACCAAGCTCTTTACAGAGTTCTAGGGCATGCTAGGGATGAAAGCAAAAGACTTTTCTGCAGCTCTTGTATTAGGAAAGTCAGTTCTAAAAGGCAGAGACTCAACCTGAGCATACAACGTATTGAGGCACCTTGGGGGCATTTTCTATTCCTGGGAGGTAAATGCACACATCGGTTAACTCTTTGCCGTGTGGATGGGTGCAGGACTCCAGGAATCAAAGCGCATGTCATGATTCCTGTTTTAGCTGTGTACACAGAGCATGTGACCAGGGGTCTGCAAATCTAAGATCAAGTGACCGGAGTAAGTCGCACAATCATTCTGAGCCATTTCCTTCTCAAGTCTCTTATTATACCGACCTGCCCCCAGGTTTCTCCCAAGAATTCAGTAGAAATAAAAAGGCACCTTGTAAGGTCCGAGTATTATAGAAATGTATTGCTGCTCTCTGAAGTGAGCAGTTCCTTTGTCCCAAACCACCGGAGTTGAGTGTTCCCCTTAACAGTGTTGGAGCCACAAGCCAAGTGACAGTCCTTGTATCAGGAGTTAACACACCTCCAGAGACACTTATGTGAAGTCTATCTAGCGCCCACAACCTCCCCCTAACACAGGATGGATCCTTTACTGATAACTCAAAACCTGGGCTTAGGTGGCCAGGCCTTTACTGAGGTTATGACACTGACCCACCACCTGGCCTTCCCAGCGGCCTTAGGCCACACCTGTAGTGCGCTTCTTCAGCCACCAGGGGACGCAGTAGTGACTATCATGGGAGACCTTTCTACTGTCTTGTCTTCATAACTGCTAAAGATTCAAGGATACAGAACCGTATCAACTCCAGCATGCTCTTCATCCAGCAGATCACTGTATTTGCCATTCCCCACACATCACGCTCTGCCTTCCACTTGCTCGATCCACCCCTGCTGTCCAGAAAATTTCTTCTGATAGGCTACTTCTTAGCTTGCCTGCTAAGCATTAAGATGTGTCCCAAAGCTAAGCTCTTCAAGATGCATGATTTACGCTTCTCTTTGAGCTAATTAGATATTGTTCTACAAATTGGGCTGTTCTCTCTGAAAGATGAGCTACAATTTTCTTCCTCTGCCCTTTCCTTAAATGTAAACCAAAGTGTAAAACATGGCCATTTGATCATTTAGTACAATGAGGAGCTTGCTTTGCACAAGGACTAGATATCCATCTTCTCACTAATGCTGAGGTGATTTGGCCATTCCTGAATGGCTGCTGTGAAGATGATGGAGGGCTTCTCTTGGATGCCTTTCACTCTTTTGGAAGGTAGGCACCGCACTTGTTGGCCCAGGCATCTGTCACCTCTCCTCAGTACCCATCCAGTCACTGGCTCTATTAAAACATCTTCACCTTCAAGGGGCAGATCTTTGCTACTTCCATTTCACTGGCAAGAAAGACAGTGCTCACAGAAGTTGAGACATTTGCCTAAAATCAAGCAAACAGGTAGAGAAACCAAATAATGAATTTGGTATATTTGGTCTCCATATTTCATAAAATCATTGTCCAGTAAATGCAGCATCAACTGAAAAGAGGGAATTACCAAAAAAAGACAATGTCCTCACACCAGTCCACTGCTTGAATCCATTGAGAGTCTCCTACGGTTGCTAAAGTACCAGCTATGAAGCCCTTTAAAGCTTTCTCTGATCCAAGCAGCTCTGAGACACTGTGGGGGAAAGGGCGTTGTCTAGAAATTGCGTCTTTTGTTGTGCAGAGGGCCGGCTGTTCTCTCATCCTCAAGACTGCGCCCAGCATTTGATGAATGGAGACACTCTGAGTGGAGTTTACACCATCTTTCTCAATGGAGAGCTCAGCCAGAAGCTGCAAGTGTACTGTGACATGACCACGGACGGGGGCGGCTGGATTGTAAGTACATGCAGCCACTTTGCACACACACATAAACATCGTCAGGGTTCTGGTCTGACAGCTCAGTGCCTGTCCATCCAGCTCCCGCCTCCTTCTGGCCATCCTTTGATCCACCCCACCCATGTCTAGCTTGGGATCCCTCATTGCCTCAAAGGTCTAGAGCAGCACCCAATCACCGACGGGGTAAAGCAGAGACAGAAAGAAGCACTGGAAGGCTGAGAGGGCCTAGGCCGAAGCCTGATGTCCAGGATGACTGCCTACCCTCCTGCTCCTTTTTTGAGGAGAGCACTGGGGACAGGCAGTAGTGATTCATGGAAGCCATTGCAATCTAGCCTGCTGATTGTTTGCTTGTTTTCTGTCTTTGTTTTGTTTTGTTGGTGGTACCAGGGAATGAACTCAGGACCTTGCACTTGCCAGACAAGCACTTATTCCACTGAGCTATGTCCCAGGCCCCTTGGCCTGCTGATGACAGCAGCTATAATAATGCAGTAGGGGAGGAGGCCCTTGGCGCAAGACCCCGTGGTGAGGTGCTTGCTCCTCCTCTTGCAGGGGAGCAGCTGAGGAGCAGAGATTCAGGAGCTACCTCTAGTTTCAAGAGCTGTCCCTTTTCTCATCCTTCCCCAGAGCTATTGTTCTTCCTTGGCTGTGACCTTTGGGGAGCACCCGTTTTCAGGAAGGAAAGAAAGACACCACTTGCTGTCTGCCTTCCCCGCATGCCCTCCAGGGGCGGCTTCGCAGCCCCGCCTCTCACTGCAGGGGAGTTTCACAGCACAGCCTGGTCCAAGACACGATCGGTGGGGGTGCAATCCCAGCACCCCAAGTCTCCTGTGCATCTTCCACTCGCATCACCAGAACACACAGTGCCAGATTTTCCATGTGGCAAAAGGGGAAAATTTTGAGCAGAGTCAAATGGAGTCTGTGCTCAGAACAGCCACTCTGGGGAGACATTTTCTTTTATGCTTCTGACATATTTGTGCCTCCGCCTTAAAGCATAATTGGAAATTCCAACTGCAGCTGATATATTGGAGGTTAAATGAAATTAGCACTTAAACAGCTCAGAATGTGAATTGCTTTGTGTGCAGTAGGAGGATGATAGTGACTATATGATTTGAAGTTGGTCTTTTTTGTATGTGTGTGAGAAATGCTTTCCTACTATGTGATGCGCAAGATTAATTTGAGACTCAAACTTATTTCTCCTGACTCTTGGGAGCTTGATCTGTACCCCGAATCCTTTCTATATCACAAGGGCGCGAGTAGACTTCAGCATCACCCCCCAGCCTATTCACCAGGGCCTCCACTCTCCCTCGGGTGGGCGCCAAACACCTGTTTCACAAGTTGTTATGCAAATACCAAGCTCTGGCCCTCATCTGCAGATCTCTGTCGTTGCCCATGTGAAACCCAACCGCATGGATTCTACTCACTGCAGTTTGTGCTATGCAGTTTCCCCAGCCTCTCCTCACTCTCCCTGCTTCTCTTCACAGGTATTCCAGAGGCGCCAGAATGGCCAAACTGATTTCTTCCGGAAATGGGCTGATTACCGCGTTGGCTTTGGGAACCTGGAGGATGAGTTTTGGTTAGGTAACACCTGCTTTTCGCTTTCTGCTGGTGTGCTGCTCTGGCTTTCAGTCCATCTCTTTCTTTTCTGTGTTTGTCTGGGATTATCAGAAACCTCCTGTCCGTTGAGAAGTTGACAGCTTGCGAATTGCTTTCAGCGCCCCTTGCTCTGTTGGGCTCCACTATTGATCTGTTTTTATCTTATGGTTGTGTTTTCCTCTTTGCTCTGTCTCTTCCTATCCTCATTAATAGTCTCTTATGCTGATGGGTCTCGACAGGAAGCAGGTCCAATGGCAGTGAGCTGCATAGCAGGGGAAGGGGTGAGGAGCAGTACTGCAAGGCTGGCTGGCCTCCTTTCCAGGGCCAGGAACCCACCAGCCTGCCAGTGAAGAGGAAGGAGGCCAGTCCCTCTGCTCAGGTCCCTGGAAAATGTTATTCCTTGGTGTGGGAAGGAAAGGCAAAAGGCAAAATATCTTTAGAAGAAATTAGCAATCTCCTAGAAGCCTGACACAATAGCACATTTCTATAGAAAACTGAACAGGGATGAGAAGGCTAGCACACGCCCACGCCAGCCAGGTGGCAGTGGCTCCCACCCAGAAGGCAGTCCTCATATGATTGCCTACCTCTCCTGCTTGGTTAGGTTTGCGTAGCCGCAGATGAAGAGGAGCAGAGAGGCAAAAGCAAGCAAGCACGTGCTGTGCTGTGGTCTCCTTTCCACTTCCCTGCCCTGGTCTGCTCCGAGCCACACTGTCTTCTGCTGGAAGCCCAGCCAACGAGTCCCTCGTTGGTCCCCAGCACCCCAGGCCAGGCCTTGGTGCACACAGCTGCTCTAAGGATCTTCCTCACCCCCAGAGTTAAGCAAGGGTGAATCACCTCTGTCCAGCCTTTCAGTGGCTCCTCATTACCACCATGAACCCAGACGCCTTGGCCAAGATCCAAGGCCTTTCTCCTCTCCCTCTAGAGCAGAAGCATCTCACCTGCTCCTCCTCCCATCCTGCCAACACCAAGTTCCAAATAAACCCATAAAACCACTAAGGTCCCTGCTAGGGACACTCTCTCAGCCAGCCCCCGCCCCTATTACCATGGTATCCATCTGTACATATCAGAAGACTAAGCTAACCTGTTCTCTCTTTAGAGAACCTGGCCTCTTTCTCTCACCTGTTGCCGGGGAGCATTGCCCATTCTCCTTTGTGGCCCAATCATACTGCCCGTGTTACTTCCTGGCTCTCTTCCTTATATAAGCTTCTCTCAGGCCTGCATCATATTTCTTGTTTAGCTGCACTGCCTGTTCCAGTGCATAGAGGACGGTCGGTACTCAGGGAGTTGATATCAATCAAGCAATGATAAGAATTTGCTAGGTACCTATGATAAACTAAATGTGTTTGCCAGTGTAGGCAACAAAATAAAAGGTAAAAGGCATATAAACACATTGAGAGAGGAGTCAAACAAATAGGAAAATACATTTACCTTTAAAGCATTTGCAAGCAGTGTGGAGGGCAAGGGAAATACACGTGAAGCAGTGTATCCAGGCAGATGGGAACTTCTGTCCTGAACTAAGCCACTGCGTCCCAGCCTCACCGTTCGTGTCATAGTTGTGAAATATACAAACTGTCAAACACTCAAGTTTTCTATATGTCACTTTTTATCTATAATATCTAAATTAGATCTATGCTTAAAGAGATTCTACAGCATTGCCAAAATGCTACTTATCACATGCCATGAAAAGGAAGTCAATAAAAATGAAATAATAGTACTACAATTGACACTTAAATGTAGCCTGTTTCTATTGCTGGTGGTATTAAAAATGGAAATCCAAAGGTCCTATGTGTTAAACAAATCACAAGCTGGACTGAGGCTTTGAGTTGAGGCTACGGTGGAAGAGGGTGGTTCTCCATCTTCTAAGAAAGGCAGAGAGAAAATTAGGACAGATCTTTCTCCCTGGGTATCCAAGGTCATTCCGGGCCTTATTCCTGCACATTTCACATATTATCAGCGACTCCTTCCTACACTGGGAAACCCTGTGCCAACCTGTGAGCTGCCATTCAAAAGTCCACAGACATTCAGAGGAAAAGCAGCAAAGCCTTGGTAAAGGCATTAGCAATGAGCCAGAGGCCCTGCGGTATAGGGAAGGCGGATCCTGTCCAGACGAATGCAAACTGGGGGCGGGTGGGAAACCCCAGGCACAGGCAAGCCAGGAGGAAACTGAGATCAGGCGTGTGGAACGAAGACACATGATAGCACTTAAAAATCAGAAAGAGAAGTCTTGATGGTGCAACAGAGAGCCAGGCTGGGCTTCTGAGTAAAGGTGTGACCAAGTGATGGGTGACTGGCAGCAGAGCTCAGGTGGGAGATGAGGCTGCCACCCAGGGGTGACATCCTAACTTAAATTTTTTAGAAAAATATTTTGAGACAAGGATTCTTGTTCAATATTTAATTGGGAGAGCCCTTGTTCAAGTGAGTTATTGCTAGGGTGGGCGTTCTGTGAAGAGAACAGGGTAGGGTAGAGCCAGAAAAAGCGATTAAAAATGAGCCTTGGACAGAGACTCACTTGACTCTCATCCCACGGGAGTCATGGAGCATGAACTGCTCCTCGGGCCTTGCTGGAGCAAAAAGGCCAGCTTCCCCTCACCCCACAGGCACTGACCAAGGTCTACCCCAAGGCCTGGAGGAAGGAAAGGATGAGTGGTGCCCCACCCACCGTGTGATTCTCTGATTCTAACTTGTAGCCTATCAGAGTAGATGTCAGATGTCACGGCAAGGGCCCCACTTGAGCAGGCAGAGAGAAATCAGGAGGACCGGGAGCACACTATGGTTCAGAGTTTGGGCTGGTAGATCTAAAATCAGAGCTTCTTAGAGGAAGGCGCAAGAAAACATATGGGAAAATATCACCACCAAGGGGGGCCTGGGCTCCACCCACCCATGTCACAAACTCAATCAGCCCAAAGCCTAGGGGATGCTCAGAGGCCAAGGAGAGGGTGTGGGAGAGCATGATCACTGGGCAGAGGACCAGTGCAGAGGCAACAATGTAACATGTGGCAGGCAGGTTTAGATCGAAAGGAGCGGGAGTCGGGAGGCAGAGAACAATACAGAGGCTCCTCAGCCCGTGGTAGGGCTTACAACCTGAGCGATGCATCCTCAGTTGAAAATCTTTTGAAGCTGAAAGTATATGTAATACCTGTACCCTGCAGAGCCTCTGGTCGAGCAGCGTGCTCATCGTGTGTGGTAGAGTCGCAATCACTCAACAGCTGGCAGCTGTGCTCACTCCTCTGCTCAGCCTCGGGAGAAAGCATCACGCAGCAAATCACTACCAAGAGGAAGATCCAAATCCAAAGCACTGAGTGCAGTTGCCAGTAAATGTGAATTACTGGCATTTCCCACCATTGTGGAGCCAGAAAATTGTAAGCTGAATTGCCGTAAATCCAGGACTAGCCGTATTCTCTGACCTGGCTCTGAGCGCTCCAGGAAGCCCAGAGGCAGACAGGAGGCCAGAAGAATGAAAGACTAGAGCCTCCTTCACAGACTCCTGGAAAATGCTAAGACGTTCAAACAGCGAGGGTGCTCTGGACCCTCCAGTGTCTCTGTGTCTTGCTTTCCCCCACCGACACCAAAGACCCAGACCCGCAACACCACTTGTTTTGTGTCCGCCCCATGACTGGGCATAGAAGGTTCAGGATTTGTCATTTACTAGGTCATGACTACAGTTGAGGACCTGAGCTGTCCGTGGTAGTGTCACCCACGGATGAGGATGCCTCTTTGCAGCATGACGTGTGGAGCCTGTGAGAGGCTGTCTAAAAAGTTCCCGAGAAGGAGTGGGGACAAAAGAAATCCTCTTCCCTCAGCATCTGTCGCAAGGGCGCAGCCAGGATTCCCTGCCATCTCCCAAGCTTCCCCAGACTCAGCACAGCCTCTGCTCCTCCCCACAGGGCTGGACAACATCCACAGGATCACAGCCCAGGGCCGCTACGAGCTACGGGTGGACATGCGCGATGGGCAAGAGGCTGCCTTCGCCCACTACGACAAGTTCTCTGTGGAAGACAGCAGGAGCCTGTACAAACTCCGCATAGGAAGCTACAACGGCACCGCAGGTACCTGGGCCCTGAGCACGCCCAGAGGGCAGTGGCGTGCAGCAGGCCGGGGCCATGTGTGTCAGGCACAGCTGCAGCAGAGGCAGCAGTGTCTACTGCTCATGAACGTCCAGGTAGCCGCTTAGGTCACCGTAAACCACTTTCTCCAGACTTTAAGTTTCCTTATCTGGAAAACTGTGATAGTGATATCTGTCTCACTTTACAGAATAGAAAAAAAAAAAAAAAAAAAAAAAGCACTAAATGCCATTAAGGGGCCTTGAAAGCCATCTCTCCCTTGGGGAAAAGCCTAACTGCAATGGTACCTAGGAATCCATCTCTGAACTGGTGAAAATAACACGGACCGCCAGTTCCTGGGATGCCCCTCCCCAACCCACCATCAGCAGTAATGATAATGCCCCACTGAGGAGCAAAGTCATTGCCTAAGGGCCCCTTGTGTGCTTCTCCCGCCTCCTGGAGAGCCCTGAGCACAATAAAGTCCTCAGTCTGGCATCTCCATGGGCAGAGCAGCCATCTCTATCCACACACAATGCCCAGTCCGCGTCTCAGGCTTGGCTCACCCGTTTTTGTGTTCTACTGTTATGCTCTCCATAAAGTCTAAGGGGCCAAATATTCTACTGTTCTGCACATGGACTTACAGCCCTTTTTATTAACTCCAATCTTAGGGCCAAAGACTAGTGTTTAAATTGAGTAGCACTCTTATCCTCTTGGAATTAAGAAGAGCATTCAAGGTGATGCCCGACCAGGGGCTGCCTCTGCTCAGTGACTGGTTTTCTCTGGCCAGTATTGTGACTCTAAAGGCACTTTCCTTTGTTATTTATTGTTCACCCCTGAGACCACTAGCAATGCCAATCAGATGAGCCTAAGGAGTCCCAGCTAAAAGATCCAATTTGTCACTTTTTAAGCATAAAATAGTTATTCGAATGGATGCATTAAGCAAGACATCAGACTAAATTTCAAAAATAACCGGAAGCTATTTACTCCCCAGGATTAGAACTGTGCCTGCACAAAAGCCATTCTTATTTCTCCTGCTTTTTAAATGAAGCAAGCCCTCCCTCTTTCCTGTATTTTTCCCTTCCTCTTTCCTCTTCTTTTCACTGCAAGCCAGTGTTTTAACTAACTGAGACCTGGCTCTGCTACCTCTGTCCTAGCCCTGTGTCCCCTGCAATTCCCTACAGAAGATAGAACTTTGGAACTGAATTTGACTCTTACATGTGAGAAGCAAATTCTCCCAAGATCATAGCTGGTCATTAAAAGTTAATTATGGGGGTTGGGGAGATAGTTCAGTAGAATAAGTATTTGCCGGGTAAGCACAAGGCCCTGAGTTCTATCCCTGGTTCAGAAAAAAAGTTAATTATGATTTTTCTTCATGTTAAATGTTCAGCTCATTGGAAGATGAAAGCATCAGCCTATTGAAGCCCCATGCTTCTCTGAGGCAACTCCATACCACGGTGGTTCTCTCTAGACCAGCAGATTTCCAGGGAGGAATGGGCCCTCCCTTCTCCACCTGGCATTTGCAATATTACCCAGTTCCTGGTCCTTATCTTTACTTCGTGTTCAAGAAGTACACGCCCCACTAGCAGAACACTGTCCCAGGCCCTCCAGTCCACGGTCAGCTCCTTCTTCTCCTCCCCTTCCTCAGGACAAGCCTCTTAGTAGGACCATAGATGAGTTAGAATTCAGCATCCTAAATCAAGTTATCAGTACAAGGTTGTTGAGTGAATCCTAAAGGTTTATTGTGCCACTTGTGCGGATTACTTAAAAGAAACATAAAACATGACCTTTTAGGAACAAAACCAGTAGTTTAAAAAAAAAAAAATTAGGACGTTACTACAGAATATACGCTACTCACTTTTTGTTGAGGGGTGCTTGAGAAGGGGGTCTGGAAGTTGTGGAATCTGCCTCTGACAGAGCCAAGTGGTGGGGACAGCATTTCCTGGATGAGAAGCTGCAGAATGAGCAGCTCCCCTCAAGGTAGGAGGCCTGGGCAGGCCTGACGATCCCAGGCAGAGGAGAAGCTCAGAAAGAATGAAGGAAACTGGTGGAGGAGGGGAAGCCAGAGAGAGCAGAGGAGGTCAGTCTTTGTGGTAGGCAAGGAGTGCCTCGTAAGTCCTGAGGGCCACCATGCAGGGAGCAGTTGAGGAAAACTAGGGGGGAAGCCCTAAGGAAAGTGAAGTAAGTCTGAGGGAACAGGGAGGCGAGGTGCTGGCTGCGACGCTGGCCCTGACAGGAGAGAAGAGGAGCCTCGACAGCTGCGGGGATTAAGAGAAGGAGGCGTCCCCAGTGTGCGTCGACAAGGAGAGATAAGGACGTGGTTCATGTGCAGAGTAGATGAGGCTGCCATGGGAAGGAGGACTCGAAGACGGCAGCAGCAATGTTTAAGTGGAACCCGGAGACCTCATTCCAGCAGAGCACTGAGGACAAATTCCAGGTCTCAGAGGGAAAAGCAGGGATGAGAAGAGGGGAACGTGGGCAGAGACAGCGCAGTCAAGGAACTGGTGGTCAGTGGAAAGACTACTGTGGAGCAGCACGATCCCAAGAATCTCTAAGCCAAAGGGTGCACATATGACTTACAAGAAGAGGAGGTGAAAATGTTTTTTTTTTTTTTGTTTGTTTGTTTGTTTGTTTGTTTTTTAAAAATAGGGTAAAAAGTCATTTCTGTCTTTTCCAGGATGGGGAAAAGATGGAGAATGCGTTTTAGGGGGTGAAATTAGCCTTAGGTAGATACAAGGTCTGAATCCTCAGAAACTGAAAGGAGATGAAGAGAATGGAATCTGTGCAGTGATCCGTTGCCCTGGGGACCAGCTGGAGGCTCAGATGCCCCTCTACGAGGATGACTGGTCAGCTGAGGGTTGAGTTGTGCTCCCCGCGCTGGAGGAGCTGTGTGGACACTGTAGTCAGAACTCCGAAACCAGCCAAGCAGAACTCCATCTTCTCTAGCCTAAAATGGCCTCCCACACATCTAAAGTCACTTTACTTTAATACACAGCGTGAGCCCTTTACTATATCTCTGGCCAAAGCTCCGGCCTCGCGTCGCGGTTGGTCCTTATCAAGGAGCCTTTACCTTCAGCGCTCCATTCCTGCGGCTTCCTGTGCAACACCCCAGCCGAGAGAGCACCAGCTTCCTGCCTCTGAGAATAGAAATCTCACCATATTTCTTAGCAGTCTCCACGGCTTGCGAGCAGCTTTGATATGTAGGTGATTTTTACCCTCCTCACCAAAATACCCTCCCTAACAGTCTCTAGCTATCGATCTTCACACTTCCCCAGAGTTTTTAATGCTTTAATAGTTCCCCCAGATACTGCACAGTAGGATCCATGGACCCGTTCCTTCCCCAGGATGCAGGCATTTCCAGCCCGTTCTCCTCCAGCAGTTACCCTTCTTTATCCCTTTTATTCACAGGAGACTCCTTCAGCTATCACCTAGGAAGGAGGTGTAATTCTATCCTGATAATGTTCCTTTTCACAGGCGGCACCAAGTTCTGAATGTGGGCCTGGGAGCTGTGGTCAGACCTGGGCAATATCAGAGTCTGGCAGAACTTGAATGGCCCCAGTCAGCATGGCTCACATCCCCATGGCAAATGGAGCCCTGAGTGCTCTCTGTCTCCAACCAAGCCTGGCAGAAAAAGGCAGGGCATTGACCTGGGGCTGCATGGGCAGAATTCTTAGCAAAGGGACTGGGCTGAGGATGCAGTTGGAGGGAACAGCCTCAGGTAATGAGAGAGGGAGAGAGAGAGAGAGAGAGAGAGAGAGAGAGAGAGAGAGAGAGAGAGAGGAGAGAGGAGAGGAGGTGATTGATGGTTCCGTACATAGAAT
>PVJA010000587.1:0-19942 GCA_004027025.1 Myocastor coypus | reverse complement strand
CACAGGAGCTCTCTTTCACAGGGGACTCCCTCAGCTATCACCAGGGACGCCCTTTCTCGACAAAGGACAGAGACAATGATATTGCTGTCACTAACTGTGCCATGTCATACAAGGGCGCTTGGTGGTATAAAAACTGCCACCGGACCAACCTCAACGGGAAGTATGGAGAATCCAGGCACAGTCAGGTAGGTGACAATCTGCTGCAGCGGGAGTGGCTCGGAGCCCAGCACCCATGGACCCAGCTTCATTTTAGTGCCCATGTGAGTCCCACTTTCCTCTTTTAAAGGAAATATTTAGATTCTTCGAAGAGACTATGATTATAAAAGGATAACAGACCCTAGGATGGGGGCAGCATACAGTGGAAGCCCGAGGAAGGGCCAGGACTCCTTGCTCTCCTCTGGGAAGGCAGCAGGACTCACTGAGGCTGGCCCTTGATGACCAGTAGGTTTCTCTTTCATTTCCTCAGGAAAGGAGCTTCAAAGGCTCCGCTTCATCCTACGGGCACCAGGCAGGGAAAGTTCAGAAATGCGGGAGCTGGACAGTTTTGTGCCCAGATTGCAAGTCCACAGAGGAGGCTGCCTAACAGAGGCAGTTAGACCGAGTGGGCATCCTGGTTCTGACCCCGAAAGGTCTTAGGGGAAGTCCTCGGTCGTTGGCAAATCCAGCTGGCCAGGCAACCAGATAGAGACCACCTGAGACTCCTCCCAGGGGTGGGCAAATGCTCGCCTCATAACCACTGGGAATCTGACCTTTACCATCACTCACTTACTAGTGCTCACACGGTTGCTAAAAGCCAAAACCACACAACTGGTGATTAGGAGTGACCCGCAGGGAGATCCAGGGCAGAGACTCTGCTCCTTTCTCTTCAGTGGGAACTCAGCGGCAAAGCTCCTTGCTGACTGACATAGCGAACCCCACATCTCTGGCTGTCTGTTCCTGTCACTTCCTTTCACACTGGCTGTCCAAGGCAGGCAGGGGTGAGCTGACGTGTTTGTTTGTCTCCTGCCCAGGGGATCAACTGGTACCACTGGAAAGGCCACGAGTTTTCCATACCCTCTGTGGAAATGAAGATGCGGCCCTACAACCATCGTGTCTCATCGGGAAGGAAACGGCGGGCCTTACGGTTCTGAGCAGGGGGCAGTCGCAAGCCAAACGATTTTTTCTGTCATTTGTTTGTATTTTACGATACGATACAAGGGGGGAGGGTGATAGCAATGTGCTTTGCCACACGTTAAGGGTATCTGAAGGAAGCAGGGCCACGGCAGCAGCCGGCTGACGACTGTCTGCTGGGGATTCTGCCGCTTGGGTCCTGGCGCCAACACTGCAGCCTCCTCCTCGCCTGTCATCCCTAGCATTCCCCTCCTTTCCTGCCAAGGAGGAAAAGTAGGGCAGTCGCTTAAGTGATCAATTCAAAGACAAGTCATGGAGTACAGTTGTTAGGGTGACAGGGGGCACACCGCCTTTTTTCCTACCCTCTGGAAACGCCTCTACCATACGGGTGTCACTAATCTCGTCCTAGCCCTTGGTGGTCAGGTAGTCACACCAGCTCAGAGAAGAAGTCTTAGAAAAAGAGTGCAGCCAACAACGCCCCTGACAGGAGTGAGAGCGACCACAGCCTGACCCAGCAGCCCATATTCTTTGGACCGGGCTGACGCTTTCCTTCCAGAGCAGTGGCCTTTTTTCAGCCAAATGTAATCCTTTGCCTAATTTCTTTGTAGCTGAGAGCCTACACTGCTACCACCCAGGCACTATTTTGAAATCTAGGAGGTTCCCTGCTACTAGCCCTGGGTGATGCAGTGGCTGAGGCCTTGTGGGCCTGAAACCACTTCCCCTCCCTCAGGGCACCACACTGTAGCTTCCTGGGAGAAGCGGGTAGGGAGAGATGGCTTTTGACTGTAGCACTTTGGGTCGAGCTCTGAGAAAAAGACAGAAGCAGAAATAAGGGCACCTGCCATAGAGGTTACAAGTCCCGTGGAAAACACAAATCTCGCCCAGTTCCATTTTTACTATTTCTGTTCTGCTTTGTCATGGCTTGTTTTTCAAACTTGCAAACGAAAGGCCTTATTGCTGCCATCGGCCAGGCTCTCCTTGGCATAGGTGGCTTCAGAGGAGTCAAGAGAAGTTCTTCGGCCAGTGAGCCACGTTCCTATTAATAGTCCTGGGAAGAGAAAGAATATTTGCTTTGGGGCCTTTTTTTTTGTTAAAGAAAATTCAGTCCTGTGGGAAACAGAAATGACCTCCTAGTGAGGTAGATCACAGGAAGCCTTTCTCCATCTTCTTTTATTACTCTGTGTTGGAAAGGAAAAATGAAAAGCATTGCATCTAGAAACCCAGGGGTGAGGTGGGAAGAGCGCAGGCCTGTCCCCCGTGTTACGACGCGGTCTCCGCCCGCATGACTGGCTTTTGAAGCCCAGGATTCTCAAAAACAGTGCCAGCTGCACCACCCTTCAGTGACTCCCAGATCCACATCTAGGACCCACGCCGCTCTCCCTCTCCTCTCTCATTCCCCAGGACCCCTCGCTCTATTTCCTGTAGGGACCATGTTTGCCAAACTGGAGGATCTGTGCCTTTGCCAACCAGTGACTAGATAAGCCTGAGATTGGTAATTTTCTAATAGAAACATCCATTCTCTGAACAAGGTTTAACAACCAAGAAAGGATAGTCCCTTACAGTGACAATTGTGCCTATGGGGGTGTAAGGATGCAGTCAGCCTGCCATTTTCTTTCTTTTTTGACTCCAGTGCCAGGAATCAAACTCAGGACCTTGCATTTGCCAGGCAGGTGCTTATGCCACTGAGCTATTTCCCCAGCCCTTAGCCTGCCATTTCTGTAAGCACCCTTTCTTTAGTACTTTCCAGAAAGATCTTATCTACCACATGCCTGGATCAAAAGGAGTGCATGGTACTTTTTTTTCTCAGTTTATAGTAGCCTTTAAAAAAAAAACTAGAAGAAAGAGAAGCTTAAATGAGATTTAACTAGACACTGGGACAAGAGTGAAAAGAAAGAAGCATACCAAATGAGAAACTCTGCCATTATGTAGCCGTGTGGCTTTGGGTAGGCTGTCTTGTCTCTTTTGGCCTCAGTATCTTCACCTGTTGTAGGAATGATTAGACTAGAATGTTTCTAACCTCCCTTTCAGGTTTAACACCAATAATTCTTACCTATGATGTAAATGTTTGAATAGAAATTGTGAGCGAACTCAATTAGGTCATGTGTGGAAAGAACAGAAAAGAAGAAGGGAGGAAAAGAGAAATTAATTTAAAACACATATCATACACACACACACATACACACACACACACACACACACACAGAGAGAGAGAGAGAGAGAAAAGACAATACTGAGGAAGAAGCTGAACCACATCTGTAGAAGCAGTAGCAGGACCCAGATGTGCTGGGACAGCCCGCCTGATCACCAGAGAGCTGAAATGGAACATGGCAGTGTGTCATCAGTTCATATGGAAGCCAAGAACCATCAGGGGAAACCAAAGCCTGCCTTCCGTGGGAACCACGTTACCCTACGGAGCATTTTTATAAATAGTGTCAGCCACATTCCCTAGTTGTATTTTAGAGAATTTTTCAAGCCAGAAAGGAACTTCCAAGATCAGCTCACCAACACTCTATAAAAACGTTTATAGGTTCTTTTTGTTAAGGACAGTACTTTTCTCCTAAGGTGATTTTGTTGTTCTTGTTGCTGGATTGTTTCACTTTTAATTTTTATTATTATTTTTGAATGATTGTAGGAGGCAGTGCCCCTGCACTCCCAAGGCCCTTGCTCAGCTTGCTCAGAGCTTCTTGCCTTGACCCCTCTAACTTCAGCACTGAGCTTCTTGGTGACGCTTCCTTGTCTGTCCTTCCAATCACCTCTGCTTTGCCCAGGGGAGGATATCAGAGGGCCCCAAGGACACTGTGGGGTCACCTAAGGGACTCAGAAGGAAAAGCAGTAGAAGCTGCCATAAAGGCAATCTAGTGCAGAAGTATTAGAATATATACTTATCCCCAAAATAACAATACTATCTAAAACAGCAACACCAACTGCAAGTGACTGGAGCAGACTCACCACCAGACCCAGGCAGTTTCGCCTTTTCGTGTTTCCTATCATAGTAGGGTAGTTTCCAATATATTAAATTCATAGGCTCCATGGTTATTTCTGGAAGGAAAAGAGGCAGATGCACAGATGAAGTATTCCTCCATGTTTGGAGGAATGGTGGTCCTCAGAACAGATCTAACAAATGCAGAGGGGACTTACTAAAAGTGACCACAAGGTGGCGCGCACGACACTTCCAGAGGTGAGGGAAACTGAGACTAGCTGGACCCTTCTTGGCTTCAAGTTGGACCCAGCTGGTTTCTGGGAAACATTGCAAACCAAGGATCAGGACAGAGCGCTATGGGAGATAAGTCTGTAAAGGCACAATAACAAAAGACAGAAAAGAGAGGAAGAGTAAACTTTCCTGAATACTTAAATCAACTCTATCCCACACTTAACCACCAGCCCGACTCCTCCACTCATAGAGCGATGGACATCAGACATCCTGCTCCTTCTCCACGGAAGCCACCAAGCTCCCTGCGCACCACACACTGTTGCTTCAAAGTCAGGCTCGAAGGACCATGGTTACCAATGAGTTCTGTGCCAAACCAAACAATCCTAAACACATTTTTACTTTTAATATCTACTCTAAGAGCAGAGTTACAAATTAAGATACAAACTCATTATAGAATCTCTTCAAAGACCTCTTTTTAAAGCATCCGTGGAGAAAAGGTTTATGAGTTCGTCTCTGTCCTCTTTGGAGAAATAAGAATGGAACCTTCGAGAACAGTGAACACACCAAGTCTAGGGGCTTGAAAAGAGGCAAGCTGTGACTGGGATTTGTAAATGCTCCTGGGTGTGGCCTGTCTCTCTCTGCCCCTTAAGCCAGAATTTCAGGAAAAGTGAGGCCACTTGCCTGGCTGTGTGATTTTTCCATTCCTTGCTTTCTTAGCAGTAAACTCCTGTTCAGTCCAGCTCCCCAATTCCATCTCTTTCCCTCCAAAGCAGAGGGGTAGGGTGATACCACTTTCCAGCTCTATTTGCATCTCACTGTGTGCTCTTAAATTTTTCATAAGGAAACTTAAAAAAAGATTGAAGCTCAGTTGAATTTCAACAATTAATCAATCCCCCAAGATGCAGGCTCAGTTGTTTGCACGCTTGCCCCCAATTTCTTTTTCTTTTTTATGGCTGGCTCAGCCTGCCCTGGGGGTAGGACTGGCACAGCATGTGGTGCTGGGATCGAACCGCAGTCCCTGTGGTTGTTGCCTAAGCTTTCCTAAGCAGGCACTTTAGACCACTGAACCATCTCGCCGGCCCACTTGCCCCAAATTTGCCCATGCTACAGGAGGGGCTTTGGGGACCTCTGAGTTTCACTGATTTGCTTCTCATCCAGATTCAGCAAGGCTGCTTCTCAACTCTGCCTAATCTTCCTAAATGGTCCCCTTTTTTCTATTACTAAGCTATTGGCATAATTTCAATATGCATATCGATCACATTCATTATAGGAAATTTGAAACTGTGCATGGTACGTCTTGCCACCACTGCCCCTCTCCTTTTAATGTCGGTGATGATGACAGAGGGGTTCTGTCCTCTGGGAAAGCTGAGCCACAGGCCTGGCTTCTGGGTGGTGCGCCCCTTGCCAGCTGTAGCCGGCAGGATCCTTCAGTCACATTCCTGGAGGTCTCTGGCTGACCGCCTCTCACTGCACCTTCCTGAACCCCATCCTTCATGTATGTGCTCAAGGTCTCTTAACAACACTGAGGAGCATTTTGACACCACTAGGCCAAGCGAGAGCCAATGCATGAAATGAAAACTTCAAAGCAGGAAGGGAAAATAACTGTAGTGTTCATTCTGATTTACTGGTGTGGATTGAGGCCCAGCTGGAAATAGGGACTCCAGTTCACACTAACTGCACCCACCCTGGATTTCCTTAAGCTAGTTCAGAATTCTGCAGCTTTGAAAAACAGCTAGGAAGAAGAAAAAAATTAACAATTAAACAAAGAAGGAGCAGACAGATCATCACAGATTAAAAGGAAGCCTTCTACTAACATTCTCTCAGTAAGAAGGCAGAGCTCAGGTGTGAGGGGCTGTAATAAATGTACTAGACTAATTCTTGCTTGGTGGTCCCCTGTTCAACAAGAGCTCCTATCCTTTGTCCATTTTTCTGAGAAAAAGCAAAGACACCAGAGAGGCCCTACCGCCCCAACCAAAGCAGCGGGACGTTGTTCAGCCCTTCCCTCCTCGGCCATCTTTTCTCATCTCCAGCGACCCCAGCCTGATTCGTCATCTCTAGCATCTCCGATTTATTTTTCAGGGTCACACCCAGCCTGAAACATGACTTCATCGCACCTGCAGCCCTTCATTGTCCAAGTGTCCTTGGCAGCCCTAAAGATCCTTGGACAGTGTTGCATTTGCTCCAGACAGGAAATCCTCCCTCCTCCCCCATGCTTAATAAGGCCATGGCAGAGCATCCCAACAGCATGGCTCTTGTTCCTCAGACAAACTTGGTTTCTTCTATGAACTTAATAAAGCAGCCTCTGTTGCCTGGCTGTGAGCTAGGCCAATGCTACATTCCCAACTCACAAACACTTGACTCTTCGTCCCAGGTTAGCTCTGTCGGGCGGAGGTGAGGAAGTGCAAATATCTTTCTCCAAAAAGTCCCCTTGCACCCAGGAAGCCTGGGACACCCAAGTCCCAGGCAGGTGCAAGGCCAGCAGGTGAATGAATGCATGGAAGAGAGCTGCTTTCTTTCTCCAACTGACATAGCAGCCCCAGAGAAACTCCAGGATGCTTTCCAACACCCCATCACTGAAGGCTAATGTGTTCTTGCCTCTGACACAACCACTGGGAGCATACCTCCAAGCCAGAGGAAATTCTACAGATCACATAACTGAATTCCCTGACTTCATACTCAAGGAAACTGAGGCCAAAATAGCATAGGCAGCTTGCCCCCAGGTCACACAGCCAATTAATAATGGGGCTAAGGTCAGATTTAGTTTAAGCTTTGTAATTTGTTTTTCTCCAAGAGGAAGACTGAGAAAAAAGTACAATCATATACCTACTATTTGCCAGATACTATACTAAGGGCTTCATGTATTTTATTAAATCCTTCCTATAGGTTCAACGATTTTACAGAAAAGAAAATGCAGGCAGAGAAAGTTTCAGGAGTGACCTCTGAGTTGCACAGCTACTAAAGACAGTCACAGACTCTTCAGCTAATCCACAGTCCCTCAGCTCTCCTATTCATGAAGCTGCTTCTATGTGTATTTATTAAACCACAGAAATACATCTTGGATGTCATTACTGTTCTCCCGAAGGGACCTCTGCTCCACTCTTTTTTGTTTTTTCTCTAAGAAAGGGGAATTTTTACACTGTGTTGGTCACATGTTCTGGGACTCTCAACCTCACCTTTGGGAAGAGTAACCAACCCCCAGCCAGCTCTTTCTTTCTCTTTCTTTTAGTTTGGGAGGTGAAGAGAGGGTCCTCCTCAGGCTCAGAAGAGAAGATAAAGACCAGGGCCTACATGCCATTTCTCCCCCTCCACTCTTTTGGAACATGGGGACCTCTTTCTTTTCCAGTGTAGGAAGAGCGAGGTATCCCAGCATCTCACTGCTCCAGCTAGAGCTTGAGCATAGGCAAGACTAAGAGGGAGAAGCCCCAGAATAGCATGGCACGAGTGCTCGGAGCATTGGCACACTTTGGAATTCGGGAAGACAATTCTCTATTATGAACATGCTCAGACCAATAAGAGTGGTTGGAAAATGCAGAAACCTCAGGAATTTTTAGGCAAAACTCAGCAGGTTGCAGAGGAATCTGAAGCAGCCCCTCCCAGACTCCCAGAGACCCAAGCGTCTTCAGGGTGCCCTGCACAGGCATATCTGCGCAATGTTTTGAGAAATAAAGCTAGAGGAAGGCAGGAAAGAAATTATTTTTATTTTTCCCCTGGTTTCTGGTCCCCATTCATTACCTGCTTTATATCCCTGGTGGATACGGTGTGTGGGGGGGGGCGTCCTCCAAGAACAGCTGGCCACAATCTGAAGTGTCTTTGCTACTCTGGGGAACACAGAAGGAAATCCTTACTTAGCGACTCAGTGGTTTTGATGCCAGGCCAAAAGGTCAGAGGTGATCCTCTTTTCTTGTTGTCCTTAAACGATGCTTACATAAAGAAGCATGAACCTTTGCGCAGGAAAACTCTGCCCTTTGTGGTCCCTTTCTAGGGCTGGGGTTGCTTGGGCAGTGGTGACAGCCATATGTGAGGCAGCAGACACCATGAATCCTGCCAAAATGTCAGTGAACTAAACATTCCCGTATCAACCTTTTCCCACCTGTCCTCTCCAGACAAACCTCTGAGGACCAGAATCTATCTGAGTCTTAATCCAGTTCCTAATTGGGAGGCTCCTCCTGTCATTCACACACGTACAATTATTCCAACCCTAATTCCCTCCAGGCCCGCAGGGATTCCTGGGTACCCTAGATAAGTCATGTGACTTTAAGGGAGGTGGTACCTCCAGGCAGCTGTAACCTCACCCAGATGGAATCCAGATTGTTGTTCTGAGAACTCATAAACACCAAATCCTCCAATCCCTCTGAATTTGAGTTTGTCCCTTTAACCTTTAACACCTTTTCAGGTAAAATAATAATAATCAATAACAAAGACTGACTTTGTAGCTACAATGTACTTGAAAAAGCACTTACTTGGAACAAAGTCTGGAAGAAAGGAAAAAGAAAATAAAAAAAAAAAGAGTGCAAACTCCTCAGGTGATGCATACTTCAAGGACCTACAATGAAGTCACACAAAGCAAGGGAGAGGGAAAGCCAACCTGCCCCATCTTGTCATGGTACTGTAGCTCAAAGACTGGCATCTCTGCTTGTTAACCATTGTTAACTAGTATTTTTAGTCCTGGTTGCTTTTAGCCTCTGTATAGTTCCTTTTTTAAACACATTTTCTATGCGTTAATAAAAGATCCTAAAGGAATGGCGTGTGTCTCTGAGTCTTACGGGAATGACGGAAATGCAGCCTTCTTGACTGGCCTTCCTGCGTCCGGGCCTCAGCTCCTCCATGCTTCCCAGCCCCCTTCTGCCAGTGTAGCTCTTCCGCATCACCCTTTCTGGGTAAGCTCTTTGCAGTCCTGGCGGCCCCACGCCCATCCACGTCCATGGTCCACCTCTTCCTATCCCTTGCCATAGCCCTGCTATCTCTACCCTCTTTGTGGTTCCCACCTACAATTCCTCTTCTCCCCTTTCTTTCCCCCTCACTCCTCTCTGTCTCCCTCCAGCTATGCATTCTTCATCTCAGCCTTTGCTTTTAGCCCCCAGGAAGGGTCCCTGAGAAGTGGTAGGCTCTCCTGTCCAGAGTCACCAGCTTGGTCTCATCTCTGTTTTTGAGACTTTGCCAGTCACAGAAGACAGTGGCTCAGCCCTCCCTCCTGCCTCCCCTCCTGCCTCCCTCCACCCTGGAATGCCCTGTGGCAGCCAGATCTCCAAATCTCTAGTGCCATCTATGGGTGCTGGCTGAGAATACTCAACAGACCCAGCCTGCTAAGCCTCCCCTCTGAGTCTGGCCTGCACTATCTCACACCTTGTCACTGACTTGGAGCCGGTTCTACTACCTTGCCACCAGCCTCTCTGATGCTGCCTCTCGCGACCACGTTTTTCATTTTCTACCTTCCAGTGCACAGTGCAAGATGAACTCTGACCCATGGGCTGTGTAAGCTAAGACTTCAACCAAGAAACAGCGGCGGGGGCGGGGAGGGGGGGGATTTCATCCAGTTCAATTGTACAGCAGCGTCTGGAAGGCCCAGGGTAACGGGAGGACGGTCACAGACTCAGACACCTCCTTCCCTGTTGGTGTGGAGAGGGTTTCTTAGGAGCCTGCCTGGAGGAGGCCAACCGGGCCAGGACCTGTGACAATTGAGATTGCCCTAGGAAGAGGCAGAGAGGGAACAGTAGGGACAGGAGTTGAGGCCCATGAATTGGACTGGGCAGCAGGATCAGGGCCAGGAGTGGTTTAGAGTCTACAGCCTGCTCCAGCACGTGAGGGAGTGTGATAGACAACACTGCTCCCTTGGCCCACTGGGCACAGAACAAGATTTGTGGAATTCCAAGGCTAAGGAAAGATGTTCTCCGTTTTCTTCATTATAATGGAAACACAGTGACTACTCAGAAAGAGGAACAAAATCCCGGCCCTGAAAAAAAAAAAAAAACACCGGCAAAAATATGATCATTCCTCCTCTTAATTTTGGGAAGGCAAGTCAGACTTCTTCACAACCTAGGGCTATGTAAAAAACAGAAAATCCCCTCTCCCAGCCTCAGGGCCCTCCCCTGCTGAAAGAGTCCTGCAAGGTCGAGACTGGGGACCATTTCTCAGCCTTGCTGCTGGCTTTTTCCTTTTCTCATTTCCTTAAAACACAGGTCTCCGGAGTCCCAGACAAGGAAAGCCCTGTAAAAATAGCCACAGTCTCTGCTTGTGTTTTAAGGAGACCACCCTGGACACCCACATCTCAGGATGACAGTACCAGAGGAGGGACTATTATGACATGGCAGAGAAAGTCTGCCACCTGAGTCCTGTCTTGGCTGTTACTTGGAAAACACAAGTGGAAACTACAGGGATCTCATGGAACCTGAAGGAACTTCAGTAATTAGTATTTTTTTCTGAGATAGCTGAGTGCTAACATTATGTTCGAATGTAAATGAGTATAATTTGCCCGTTGCTTAAGACCTCTGGGTGCATTTATAACCATCTGAACCCAGATTTAATTATTGCCGTGTTGTGGGAACTAAGAACTGCCATGGGTAAAATTAAAAGTGGATTATTAAGCAAGAGAAATGTTAGCATCATTAGTAATCAGTGTAATTATCTGTAGCATTCTCTCTCTCATAACGTCCCCAGGGGCCCTGGAGACTGGGGCCTCCACAGTGGTCACTTTGCCAGTCAGCAATAAAACATCGCCACACGATGAGGACCTTGTGGGTGGGTCTCTTTCTTCTCGTGTGACACACATACCTCACTGCCCAGTTTTCCAAGGAATCACAGAAAGGGCGTGTCTGGACCCTAGTCCCACCCTTCAGTGCAATACGCCCTCACAGTGTGGCCCTTGGTCCTCTCCTTTCACCCTACTGTCCACACTTGAGGAGTGGCAATGGCGTACCAGACTCAGTGCTGGCCTTGTTAAGAGGATAAAAGGGCTCCCGCTCCCCTTGAAGGGATTTGGCCTCTCTCTCCTTTTTTTTTCCCCCCAGTGAAGACATATTCTTGCATATATTTCTTTACCATAAAATTATTAAATTTATATTCTGTTCCAGGAATCTTGCTTGGTACCAGTATGCATTATAGTTTTCCAGAGAAACATAAAAGGAGATGAATAGATAGAAGATAGATGGATAGACAGTTGATAGATAGATAGGTAGGTAGATAGATAGATAGATAGATAGATAGATAGATAGATAGATAGAAAGATAGATAGATAGATGGCTATAAAGAGGTAGAGAGATGGATATGTAAGATAAAATATAGATGATAGATGCGCTAGATGATTGATAGGTAAATAGATAATAGATGACAGATAGACAGACAGACAGATGAGAGAGAATAGACAGACAGCGGTGAGGAAGTTGCTCATGTAGTCACAAAAGCTGAGCAGTCACACGTCTGCCATCTTTGCGCTGGAGGCCCAGGAAAGTGGTGCAATTCTGGTCGAGTCCAATGGCCTGAGAATTAGGAGAGCTGACGTTATGAATCCAAGTCCAAAGACAGAAGAAAAACATCTCAGTTCAGCAGGCAGGCAGGAGAAATAAGAGGCAAATCCCACCTTCCTTGTTCTATTCATGTACTCAACAGATTTAGTATAACCTTCTTTCTTCAGGGCCCCAGTGACACCAAGTACAACCAGTAACACCCTGGTAGACATGCACAGAGAATAACACTTCACCTGGGCGTGGCATGGTGCAGGCAGACTGGCACATAAAATCAACCATTGCACTGGCACCCCACAGTAAACCAAAGAGAAATGACAAATGAAACATTTCGCAGCTTATGTGTATGTGTACATGAGGAACTAAAAAGAAAGAGATCTGCAAGGAAAGACATTAGCTAATTAGGATAAGGGCTGTCATTTCAACATTGAGATTTCTTTTTTAAACTCAGACACATTTCACTAAGAAAAGTGGCAATTAAGGAGTTTCTGGACTCCAAAAGCTACCAGAACATTCTCAAAGGAATCTGCCAGGGGTGGTGCTATCCCAAAAGGTGGTGGCACTTTTTGACACTGATGCTCTTTAATGCTTTAAATATGCATCACTGTCATCAGTTTGCCACTGAGCATTCATTCATTCATTCATTCACTCTGTGTGTGTGTGTGTGTGTGTGTGTGTGTGTGTGTGTGTGTGTGATGTATGTCTGGTATATGTGTAGGGGGTATATATATGGAGTGTGGGGGGATATGGGCTGGGGAGTGCGCATGTGCATGGTATGTGTGTTTGTGGTGTGTGTGTATAGTGTGTATATGCTGTGCATGAGTGGTATATGATGTGTGTTTATGGTGTGTGTATGTGTAGCATGTAGGGGGTCCGCAGGGTGTGTGGTGTGGTGTATGATTTGGGGAGTGTGGGGTGTGGGCGGGGGTGTGGTATGTGTGTGCAGTATATGTGTGTGTTGTGTGGTGTGTATGTAATGTGTGTGTGTGTGTGTGTGTGTGTAAGTTTTAGGTCCCCTCTTTGCGACAGCAGCAGGCTTTAAAAAGAGGCTTCTGGGAAATAGTCAAGAAATGTAGTAGCAATTATGAAAATCCAACACACTAGCTGTACAGGAAAATTAAGGACGCAAGGGAGAGTGAGAACAAGAAAGCAATATGTAGGTTATGTCAGCAGGCAGGCAATACCTGGCTTGAGTTGTGGCCCACGTGCTTCTATTTTATGACTTTTTTTCCCATAAATAAAACCCAAAGAATAATAGCCAAAACTCATATTTATAGCCACGGCTACCCTGAAATAATGGGCAACAGTGACAGCGCAGGTTGCTGCTAAGGGCAACTCAGTAGGCCTGTTGACCAAGAAGAGCAGGAGTCGGTGCACAGCCAACCACGCTCCAATCCCGCCCCGCCTCTCACCACACGCTATTTAGTGACTCCGGGAGATACTCGTGCCAGTTTAGTTTGCAGCCCACCCCACCCTTCACACACACACACACACACACACACACACACACACACACACACATCTCTCTTTTTCCAAAAATGATCTGACTTTTAATTCAAGATAGCCACGTAACACCACAGACCAACTTTTAAATACATGAGTACCAGTGACACTTTGGCCAGCTATCACTTTTTTGTGGGGAACTGTCTTGCACATTGTAGAGCATTTAGTAGCATCTCTGCTTCAACTCGCTGAACTCCAGCAGGACTTCACTACCCTCAGCAAGTTGTAACAACCAAGAATGTTAACCTTAAGTATCCTGGGTAGAGATTTTCAGAGCGGAGAGCCACTTTTATGGAGAGATTTGACATAGAAGATAACTTCATCCTAGATTTCATGGAAGCAACATTTTTCAGCCTGTCTGTTTCAGTCCAAAACACAGAAATCCCCCAGTGTAACACTGTTTGCTTTTCTTTCCTTTCCTGGCCCTCTTTTTTTTTTTTTTTTTAATTTTGTTATTCTAGGAAAGGGTCCACAGGGTATTTAGGGTCTCACTCTAGATCAGACTCATAGTGAGTCGCCTGTTTACAGCCTCCCGAGAGCTGGGATTACAGGTGCACCACTGGGCCCAGTCTTAATTGCTGTCTCAGTGCGCCCTGGGGGCGCAGCCAGCCGGCAGGCCCAGGGGTCCAACCCCCAACCCTTATTCTTTTGGCTTCGTTGCTTTACCTGCTGGACAATAGCAAATGTTATTGATTATTTAAGATCCTCAAGTTCCTCACAGTCTCTTACAACCTATAGAGATGACTGTGTGTATGTGTGTGTATGTCTGTGTGTGTGTGTGTGTGTGTGTGTGTGTGTGTGTGTGTGTGTGTGTACTTATAACAAAAGGAAGGGAAAATTTTCATTGAAAATGTTGCTTAAGCATGAAGCCCAAGTCCCAGATTCTGGTCCTTTGAGTATCAACTGCCTATGTCCCTGGGAGAATGCACCAAGACAGCTGCCTACACAAGGTTCCCACCTGCAAGGGAAAGCACAGGACCAACCAGACCTTTAGCCCACAGGCTAGAAGCACTGTGCCTTGAGTCAAAAACAGAAATGGGAGAAAAGGGAGCAACAGATGGTTGTCCATGAAAGAAAACCACTGCAGCGTAAGTATACAGCTAGGACTTGTGCCCACCCCGCCTCCCAAATGCAGAGTGTGGCACCCAGGCAGCAAGGTGTGGAGGGGTATTTTTATTCCCAGTCTTATCAGAAATTTGAAATATTGCTTTCCTTTCCTGATTTACCAGTCACAGCTTTTGGACTCTTTGGTTTAGTTTTGCGTTTGAGGAAATGTAGACACGACAGCCTGTAACATCGGGCTGGGCAGATAGCTCAGCGGCCTAGGCGCCTGCCTGGCAAGCACAAGGACCCAGGTTCAATCCCCAGTACTGCATGCTGTGCTGGTCCTAGAACTCCAGGTGCACTGTGCCAGCCAGCAAAACAGGGTGTGGTGGTACATGCCTGTAATCCCAGCATTGGGGAGGCTGAAACAGGAGGATCCTGCAAGTCTGAGCTGCACGGCAAGACCCTGTATCAAATCAATAAATACATAAACATAAAAATAAATACATAGCCTGTAGCATCATCCTAGTTGTGAAGACCATCTAATAAGAGGAACAGTTAGCATGCATGGGCGACTTGCCTCACTGGACGCTTGCTTCTCCTGGCCTGGAGGATGAGTCTGCTGCAGTATCTCAAGAGCCTATAGGGTCCCTTGCTGTGGAAGTGCGCATAGCATGGAGCTCAGAGCAAGGCCAAAAGCCAGGCTTGGAATCTCAGTTCTGAAAGGGACGTGCTATTCTTCCTCACAATGTCTTTCCTGGCGGGACTGTCCTATCTTCCAGTCCAAACAGCTCACTCTTTCTAGGGTCTGATTCCCACGCATTAGCATATTTTTAAATCTTTTCTTTCTCTTAAAAGTTTAATCCACTTGGAAGAGGCAGGGATCTTTGGATTGGCAGAGAGAAAGGTTTATCTCTTTCCAAAAGATTGGAAGGAATAGAGAAGAGGTTGGGTAGGGAGCAGAGGGAAGACGTCCCCTCATCGGTGAGTTCTTTGGGTTCTGATTCTGTGTTTTCCCCATCTACCTCCAATACTGGACTCCAACACTTATGGACTCAGTACAGAATTTATGTACGCTGAACTGAATCAGTAATTTACCCCTGTGAAAGAGACTCAAACGATAGCTTTAATTGTGCTAAATTGAAGATAGGCCCAAAAACATTCCAGGAAAACAAATGCAGAAAAAAAAAAAAAAAAAACACTGGACTTGAGGTCAAAAGGCCCCTGCGGTCTACAGCTTATGCCACTCACTGGTATCACACTCCAGGCTACATTTCTTGGCTCCCTGGAGCTTCTGTCCTTATCTGGCAAAATGGGAACAGGAATAAGCCCCCCCCCCCCCCCCCGTACTTACAGCCTGTGGGGGGAGGGGAGCTGCTAAGAAGAAAATGCTTTGTAGCAAGCATTCATTACCACTGGAAATGAGATAATACTGCAGAAATTTAGGAATATGGAAAACCAGCTTAAATCTCAAATACCTTTACAGTGGGATGATGGCCTTGAAATTGCAGGAAGGTGGCTGCCAAAGCAGCTCATGGCCTCAAGCAAATGCCCAGGGCACAGTTAAGACACCCACTTGCTCTCTGGGGTCAGCTAACAGCTCCCAAGGAGCAGGAAGGGGCAAGGGCCAGGGAAAGGGTGCAGATGAGAAGGGGCCAAGACAGAGACACACACGCCTAGTTTATCAAATGTTTCCCAGGAGGCCACACCTGGCATGGGGAGGGCTGGTGGGTTCCAGCGTCCCCTGCTCCCACAGCATGGCTGGCAGTTTCTAAGGAGGGTGCATCTGGCTGCCTTCTGAAGAGCTGTGGGTCTTTGTTGTATTCCTTGGGGTGTCTGAGGTCAGAGCTGAAGTGCTTTTGAGTCAGAGGCTGAGCACCTACATCCTCCCACCCTCCCATCCCTCTGTATGGGACTAGGGTCTCAGCCTTATTTCTACCTAAGCATGAAACAAGGGCTTCAATGTGGATGGGCAATGCCAGTTACTCTAAAACCCATGTGACCCCAGCCAGCCTGGCCCTCAAATTACACACAGACAGAAGCCCTACACAGGAAAGTGTCTGTGTTTCTTCTCAGGCCCAAAGCTCCCCACCGGCAGATGTCCCTGACCTGCCCCATCCTCAACCCCACCCAGTGAGGGTGACACAGCCCTGGTCATTCACCCTTCCTAGAGTGCTGTGATACTCTGTGTCTCCGTGTTACCCCAAAGCCTGTTGTAGCCACTGGGGCAGCTTCTAGAGTTTGTGATTAATTCATGATCCAATGTTAGGATCATGGGTGTGAGAGCTGCTAGAATTATGGGTGTGACTGCTACCCCTGACCTAGGGCATATAGCCTGAATGCAATAGAAAGAGGGGAGAGAGACTTGCTCTCACTCCTCCTGCTCCTGCCTTTTTGCTCTTGTGTCTTTTGATATTTTCCACCACCATGCACTGCTGCCCTCTGCTATGTGCCATTCTGCCTTGGAGCCAGCTGAGTATCGATTGAAACTGAGAGCCAAACAAATGCTTCCTTCCTTAATTTGGGTGTCAGGTATTTTGTATCAGCAATGAGAGAAAAGTAACTGAGACAGGTGCTCCTGAGGCTGGGATCAGGAGAAGAGCTTCTCACACACACCCTCCCAAGCTCTTGCCCTGCCTGGTGTCATCAAGAGGTCTAGGACGCATAGCCATCTTCAGCGATGCTCCCCTTCCCCGAGTGTCAACCTAAGCAAAAAAGGAACAGAAACTACCGCATGCACATTCACTTCTCCTCACACCCAGAAGTAGAGATGAATTTAGGGTTCGTTGAGTCTGTTTCACCCGGGTTGTCACAGGGACGGTGGCAGGTGTGTGGGAACCCTGGAGCGCCTCTGCCACAGCTCTCCCCATCAAGGCATGGCATTTACATATTTAAAGCAAGAGAGACAGAGAGAGAGCCTCCTCAGGCAAAGGATCTGCCAAATAGCGCCCTCCTGTGGCACAAAAGGAGACCATGCTTTCCAGTGCAGCTTTGGTTTTGAGCTCCGACACACCCTGACCTAGAGCACCCATTCCCTCCCTCCATCCTTTCCTCCCTCATCCACGCATTCCTTCCTTGACTGCAGGTATCCATGCCATTGTCCTTGGAGAGCTGCAGTGGCCCCTTACTGGGGGTCAGCACGATCACTTCTACCAGTCTTGTACTTTGAGTGTACTTCTGTTGATGAATCTAAAATGTATGTGTATGGCATAGCTGTGATTTCTTTCATGCCTTCCACCAATCCTTGCCTTTTGATTAATTTTTAATCTCTTTATATTTAATGTAATTGCCAAGAAGGTAGGATTTACCTAAGCTGTTTCATCCTTTTCTTTGTCTTATGTCTTTGTTGTTTCTCTATTACTTCATTACTGACAAACTTCTCTGGTGTTGTAAAGGTAGTTCCTGGCATGCCGTTTTGATTCATTTCAATTTCACTATTTTTTTAGCTGTTTTCTTCATGATAGCCTTGGGGATTCCGATTAAGTGCTGGAAAGCAGTTGAAAAAAATAGAGCCTGAAATGGAAAAGGTACTAAAGCAGTGGTTCTCAACCTTTCTAATGCCGTGACCCTGCAATACAGTTCCTCGTGTTGCGGTGACCCCAGACCAAAAAATAATTTTGTTGGCTACTTCAAATCTGTAATTTTGCTACAGTTATGATTCGGAATGACTTTAGGCGACCCCTGTGTTTTGGTCGTTTGACCCCCGCGGGGGTCACGACCCACAGGTTGAGAACCTCTATAAAGAAAGAGGAAAACCTAGGAGACTCTGGTGTGCTAAAAACCAAGAAAGATTAAAAGTAAAAAGAAGATTCTACAGTACTGAATGATACCAGTAGAAACACTAAAATGAGCTCACCAATAACCTTAACAGGGGCATCTTGGAGAAGTGGTAGCAATAGTGTGGGAACCGAACAGCATATAAGAGACGTTCCTAGAGGAATAAGGGGGCATCTGTGTCCAAGGGGAACTGAACAGAAGTCACACTGCAAAAGGAAAAGCCATTTCAGATTCCCTGCTTCTTGCTTCCCTTAGAAATCAAATAAAAATGACAAAAAAAAAAAAAAGCACCGGTGTCTAGACGATGGGATGGATTCAAAGAATATCGCAAACACAGAGTTGTAAGTGGTCCTTGTCACGTGGACCTCTGCAGATTGGTAGATATTTCATTTCAGGGTGTCTGAAAACAGGGTGTCATGAAAACTCTTTGGCAGGCCTCACAGGTACAGAGCTGGCTCCAGAACCAGCTAGGAATCAGGAAGCTAGGAAATCACGTAGCCCCTACTAATTCAGGAAAATCATAGTATCGTGCTATCTACCTGAGAAATATTTTTTTCTCTTTCTCTTTAGATACTGTTACACTTACTCACTTTTACTCACTTATTTATTTATTTATTTATTTATTGTGGAACTGGTGATTGAACTCAGGTCCTTGTGCTTGCCAAGAAAGCACTTATTCTACTGAGCTATCTTCCAAGCTCTTCACTTTTCAATGGAAAGGGGAAAAGATTCATTCCCAATTTCCTGATTGGATAGTGAGAGCAATGACATATACTTGACTCATACAGGAAAGGAATTCCACAGGATCAGAAGTAGGGAAATGTATGCAAAGGCTGTGATTCCTGCACCCCCACACACACGCACTCTCTTCCTTTTCTCTTGCTTCATTCCCCATTGTGATGCCCACAGCTTCCTGTGGGGCACTGTTCCTCAGCACTGGCACTGCTGAGACACCCTGGGAGCTTGGGGCAAGGGGTGGGCTTCCACTGTGCTGCAGCGCTGTCAGGGACCTGGCACCATCTCTGACCTCTACCTACTGGATGCCCATGACACACCTACCTTCCTGGCAGTTGTTACAGACAAAAAGCCCCAAGCATGAAAAACTAGACTGCTCCAAGGGCCAGGCGCCCTGGACCTAAGCCAGTCCACGCCATCCCATTGTGGCCACAGTGATCCATCTGATCAGCATATGCACCTGTCCCAATTCAGCCCAGGAATCTTACAGCAAATGTTTTTGTTGGCTTCAAGCAATAAAACGAACTCCCCTTCATGTTTGTAGCATGTGAGTAAAACCCAGAGAAGCAGAAGCAGCACATCTGTTTTCCCTCCATTAAAAAAAAAAAAAAAAAAAACAGCCAGGCTCAGGGCAAAGCTGACACCACAAGGCTAGAGAGAGGCTCACAGAAACTGGTGTCTGATTACATCACTAAGGTGCAGAATCAAACCTGACCTGGATTTATGAAGATATCCTCTTATTGTTTACCCCAGTTTCAGCTGAGTGTTTTGTTATTTGATACTGCTCAGGTTTTTAGGGAAATGGAACATAACAGTTTAAACAAAGAACAATTCACAGTTCCCATGGTCTTCTGAACTAGCAGAGATTCACTGAACCTGGCTTTGAATGTGTGTGGGCAGCAGCATGTACAGACAAAAGCCAGAAGTGAATTTCAGAAAGGTTTTACAGCTCAGCCTGTGCCGTATCTGAACTCGGTCTGATCCCCTGGCCACCGGTGATAGAAACCTGAGTACTGTGGTTGGATGACAGTGAGCTGTTCGCTACACAAATCTCTTCTTAAATAAGACATCCAATTATCTTAGTACCCTGTTTGGTTGCAGTTAGAAAGAAAGAAAGAAAGAGAGAGAGAGAAAGAGAGAGAGAAGAGGAGGAGGAGGAGGAGGA